>JAFEME010000364.1:0-30707 GCA_018831755.1 Niveomyces coronatus
CCCCCCCCCCCCCCCCCCCCCAAACATTGATTTCTAGAATCGCCGACTCAAGACTGGCGCCGCTTCACGCGCCACAGGTATCATGGTCGCGACTACTTAGAGCCTAATATCATCAGCTAAAGTGCTGCTTTTACAGTACCTAGGGCTACGAAGGGCCTCGATACGCTACAACAACATCAGCAGCTCTGCATTGTGTGAGACAACGCCAAGGTGTGCCATCTATTGCTGGGTTTATCACCATGCTCGACTATATATAATTCGCTCCGAGGCGGCCTGGTGCTAAGAATTATTTGCGAGCGTGCGCGGAGACGGATCGTGGACAATAGGCCGGAATGACCATCTGCGCGCAGGCAGCAACCATCTGTCGATCGGACAGTCGAGACCAGGTCTATATATACTACTATAGTTTTAGCGGCGAGAGACATCCGTACGACATCTATAAGCCGGCTAGTGGCGATACCGGGACGCCGGAGGACCATTTTCTGACCTTTCTCAACCAGCTAGAGGCTCGGCGCGCGCTCTGAGACTAGATGATGGTGGCGAGGGCATGCATCATGTAGAGAACAGTCAAGAGATATACTGGTCTTTCGGCCGCGTCCGGGGATCTGGCGTACCCCGATTCTCTAGGCTCGCTCATTTAGTTACTTGCTCCTATATGCAGGGCCAAGGCCTCCAACATGTCCCGCCCAGGCTTACAGTCACACACCAACTGGGTTGGATGATACATTTCTGCCTCCATATTTTTCTATGCGCGTGCTATCTCGTTCTGTTGCCCTCAGTTGTATCTATCCTGGCGAGTCCTAGTTACGTAAGAAGGCTTCGAACCTCAACTTCAGCTTCAGGAAACATGAAGGCTAGCTTTCCTGGCCGCATCTCGCAACATGCATATCAACAACTTCCGGATGATGAACTACCAAAGGAGCAGCAGCAGCAGCATTACAAGCAGCGAAAACACAGTTCTGCGCCGTGCAGGACCACCATATACGCGGTAGCATTCACACAGGCCTTGAACGTTCTGCTGCTGCTGGCCTGGCTCGCATGGCACTCGAGTGGCACGGCGGCTCATCACGATGAACTCTCGGTAACATGTAGGTGGTGCGCATGCAGTTCTCCTTTGCTCTCAGCTTGATTGGATTTTTTTTTTAAGGACTGACCATAGGCACATTCAGTCGCCGACCTTCATCAGTACAGTACCCAAGTTGCCTTTGACGAGACAGAGTTTGATGATCGCAATCAAAATGAATCATTTTGGGCAGCGCATTTCCCAGGTATGCATATTCGACACGCGACGTCTGCTTTGTTTCGGCCGGCTGCTCTTTTCTCCTCTTCTGCGCCGCACATGAATACGCCAAGATTGCAATTTTCGAAAGCAAACCAAGCAAACGAAAGCACGTGTGTGGCATACAAGGTCTCTACTAATCACATTGTTTAGATGGACAGGGAATCGTGAATATTCCGACCTCTAGCTACCTTGCTCATGTCAAGCAGCCTTCCAAAGTGTCGCCGCTGGATAACAAGTATTCACTTTATCAAGTAAGCTTGTTTCATCATCTGCACTGCTTGGTGAGGTTCCCCCTTGCTCGACTACAGACATGAGCCACTTCTAACGAGTAGCTGCGTGAACAAATAGAGCATGATCAGAGATACGATTCTCAACAAAGAACCATTACACCACCACTCTAAAGAGGAGGATGCCGGCCACGGCTTGCATTGCATCGATTGGCTTCGTCAGGCTCTGATGTGCAACGCGGATCTGACTTTGGATGCCACTGATGACTATATTTCATTTGGGCAGGACAGCGTACACCAATGCAGAGATTTTGCCGCGATATTGGCGTGGACGCAAAAGCATAGCTACCAGGGCTCGCTGAAAGATCTAGAAAATGCTTAGATGATGAGAGTCTTTATGGACGCAGGGAGCACCAGGTTGTATTGATCCTCCATTCGTGAGCCTTGCATCCAGAATCCATCCTTGAAATCTACAACGCATGATTCCAGCTAAAACATAGACAACCCAACCCAACCCAACCCCCCAATCTTATTGCCACTAGGAACTGTTGTCAGTCTTCTCCGCAAAGTCAATTTTTATGTTTCGGCGCAGCCAATCCTGCAGGTGCGAGAAGCTCCTGCATTTAGTATAGATGTTAAAGTCCGCCTTGCGGCCTATGCTGGTGGACGCATCAACCACGTCAAGCAGCGGCGTCACGTCGCCGTGGCACATCAGCACCTTTCGTATCGTCTCTATGCAGTGGTCCGCGTGCATCCGGTTTCCGACCTCGCTGGACCGCAGCGCATGGGAGACGGAGAGATTATGGACGCTGCCCGGGCCGTAGTGGCGGCGGTCCATCTGTAGCCACGTGTACTGCCGTATGGTGTTGAGGCAGTGCAGCTGATGTAGAACGTCGACTGTTGCGCGGTATCCTCCCCCGAGACTTTCGGGCATGCGATCCAGAGAGGCAAAATCCGCAGTCTTGGCGGCGGTTTTGTTCAAGAGTCCGATTTTGTCCTCGGGTATGGCGAAAAGCCCGACTTGCCAGCCAACGTCCCTGTCAGCTCCGTGCGTCGCGACATGAACCAGGCCACAAAATCATTGCATTGAACCTACATCTATACAAGTCATGCCATGCATCCTCCAGCTGCTGCGTTGGGGGTCCCCTGTACATCGATGGCTCGTCAAATCTGTTCTGTAGGGTAACGGCCTCGTATTGAATTCCTTCCACCGCGGGAGCTGCTCATTAGTTAATCAACTGATGTTGGCATGATATCCAGACAAGGGGTAAGACGGCTAAATGTATGCCCTGCCGCAATTGGAATTGAAGGGACTGTTGACTCACAATACACTGAAAGCTGGCGGGCGCAATCCCTGTCAGACAGAGTCGAAGGGCCAAACAAGCAAAGTGCCACCAGAACCGAGTTTGCAATCCCCAATGCTAGGCCTACTAGCCTCCAGAGGCGACGGCTTCTCGCCAAGTTGATGATCTGCTCGCGCGATTGTATCTCCTTCTCACCAGGTGACTGAATTAAAGAGTACTTGCCTTTGGCAACAGGATCCCCTTGAATCAGTCCCTTGAGCGACGGCATTGTACTGCCAATTAGATAATGCAGCGTAGGGGATAAAATTCGAGACTCGTTGTTTCCGTCCAACTTACAGTGGCACCACCGAGCCCAGAACCATACCTACAGTACTACTGTACCTACTGTAGTAGTATCGGGCAGGGTACAGTATGCAGGGCCCCCAGTTGGGCCACCAGCTACTGTGGCTCCCATTTTGCCCACTATAAACCAGCCTCTGTCGTTCTAATTACTACAAGCCTGTGCTGTGCCGTTCCTTTTTTACAGTACAGTGTACAGTACATACATTAGTACTCTACAGCTCATCGCCAAGCAGTTGCTCATTCGCTGCTTCTATTCGCATCCCCATGGCGCAGTCACGAATGTCCCTTTTGCATATTGCCCTGCTTTACAGCATCTGGGTCGGCAGTGTAGTACCTATACCCGTCGGCCAAATCGGTATGTGACAGACCAGTAGTTCTTTCTGCTACTCGACCCGCGATATCAAAAAAAAAATAAAAATTAAAGGAATGGACGCAGAACCTAGCCCATATCAGGCGGAAATTGACAGAGCTTCCGCCAATGACGTCTTGGGGTAATTGAGCGAGACAGGATGTACAGTAGCGATAGGTGATGGAATTCAATATATTATCCGCAGAAATCATAAGCAGAGTTATACAAATTCTACCCCGTCGTCGTGTCCGAGTAGACGTCCTCATCTGTTTCTTACCGCATGCCGTGTGTCCTGCTGTCCAGAGACCATTGCCTCTCCAGCGCCCTGGCTGCCTTAATACTGGGCTTGTCAATAAGCCGCCAAAAGATATCAGCAACCCATATTGTTACTGCCAGGACCAGGATAAACCCAATTGTGATGCCGCCCCCGTGGGTGATGACACTTTCCTTGCCCATGCGATCCCACAGCGACGGAACAATCAACCAGCCGCCTGCAGAGATGATAGGTACATGAATCAGGTACAGTGAAAACGATATCCTTCCAAAATACTGCATCGCGCGCATATCCAGCAACGCTTGGACAATAGTGCACTGGCTTATCGAACAGACGACCATGGAAGCCCCGATGACGTGCCAGACCGATTCTTCAGGCACTAGCCTCCACAGTAGTCTGTACCCAGGCGTAGAGACGCCATTGAAGTCCGGCATGGTACCAACCCATAGCCCGCAGAAAATCATGAACATGTTGGCAATTGGCAGGCCGTAATGGCGAGCTTTCGCGAGCGCTGTACCTTTTCTCGAGCAGCTCCCGTGTCGGCGCTGAAAATGCAGCGTTGCCAGAAAGGAGCCCATCATGAAGAGCGCCACTTCCCATTTCAGGCACCACAGGCTGTACAATGCCACTGAAAGGATGGTCGACACTCTGGCCACTCTGTTGAGACGGAAAGTGGCGAACAAGACCATGAAAATGAGCTGAGAGGCCCAGAATTCGACAGAGATGGTCCAAAGATGAAAACCATACACGCTTCGGGAAACCAATGGGACGCTGCGTAGCCACTTGTCGGGATAGATGAGCTGCGACAGTATAAAAGTCACCAAGTCACCTGCTCGCTCCCACAAAGACGCCATCTGCGGAGGGGGCATGCGCAAATCATAAAGACCGTCGGGAAGCGCAAGATCGGAATTGTGGCGATGCTTCAGGGCCATTCCGAAGAAAACTGCCACCGCGGCTGTCATGAGCGACGCAGCAATGGCCGGCAAGAACAGGCGCACACCACGGCGCAGCGATGCGGAGCCAAGAGCTTCCATGGCGGCATGCGTGCCCAGGTTCCGTCCAACACTCAACGGCTTGCAAGAGAGGGCAAAGCCCGACACCGCAAAGAAGAGGGAAACGGCAAAGCTGCCGCTGTAAAAGGCGCGTACGATCGGCAGTCGCATCATTGCTATCCACGGCTGGGCTCCATCGAGCCGGGATGGAGTGTCGTCGTTTCCCAGCAGAGATGGGGCAAAGGGCAGAAGGAAATGCTCCGTAAAGACTATCAAAGCGCCAATGCCGCGCAGCCCATCAAGCCAAGAGGTTCCCGCTAGCGGTTTGCTCCGTTGAATACCTCGGGGAGGGGGCTTGTCTTTCGATGTCAGAGCATGAAGAGGTGACGGTAGAAGCACCAAAAATACATGCAGCAGTGCTGACCGTAGCGGGCGCACAAGTGAAGCGGAGCGTTGTTCGGCAGAGGCAAAGTCATGCTCCAAGTGGACATTTTGGTTGCTCTCGACGGCCAGCTCCAAATGATCCATGATGAAGGACCCAAGTGGCTGGGGCCGATCGAACTAGCAATATGGGATAGGACTTTGTAGTTCTAGATTTTGGTTGTGCCGGTGGCCGTGGTGAAGTTTGGGAGTCTGGAATAAGAGCAAAGGTTGGGTGATGGGAGAGTAGGATGGAGGATGAAGCGGACTGTGAGTGAACGGGGTGATACACCCTGGTGTGGATATCAGGCCAGCACTTGCATTTACTTGTTCCCTATCTGAGCTGGACAAGGCTAGCACATTGAAGACGACTCAGTGATAACTTTGAAGATGCAGAAAATGGGAACACGTGGAGGGGGGGCATTATGTATAGATTGGCTGCTTTTGACTCTCGTCTATAGGATCAAGCTACTATTCTGATGTCTTTGCTTGAATGATCATGGTGATGCCCCTCGTGCTTTCCCTCGTTCTTAGCTTGATCAGACGGGCAGCCGCCACTTGGCCCAAGGTGCAAGTAATCACCACTCAATCCCACGGCAGCCTCGGTGACGATATCATCCAAGCTGCCGGATTTGAGTAGCATTCTCTCACAATGCTCAATGTGGCCCAAGCCATCATAGTGATGCTCCATGACGACGTTTGTCTCTCTCTGTCGCCAGAGCTTCTTCCAGTAGAAGGTGCAGTGTGCCAGATGCCATTGCTGGGTGATCCAGAAGCAGTTCAGGCTGCTGTCGGGCAGAGCTGCGACTTGCTCAATTGTCAAGATTGTGGTGGCCTCTTTGTCGGCAAAATAAATCCATGTACCATTGGGCCCGGCCTTGTCAAAGTCGGCGGAGAGCTGGTCGTCGCGGCAGGCATCTGGCAGCCAGCTCGCCGCCAGCGTATCGTATTTGCACTCTCTCGCCCGCGCTTCAGAGACTGAAGTGCCGCAGTCGCACGAGAGAGCACCCTTTAAAGGGCCAGTTGTCGCGTTTGATACCGGATATGGGCGAACAGCCACGGCAAAGATTATTGCCAGGGCCGTGGCCACGCCGAGGAAGCACCAGACCACATGCCAGCAAACTCGATGGTGTTCATTTGAGGGAGTGACTGTATGTTGTGTCTCTTTTTCAATTGACTGAGACTCGAGCTCGAGCAGGCCAGCCGACTCTTCATCCTCGGCCGGACGCTTGAAGCCATTCAAAAGGTCGTGATATTCCGCTTCGGTGACATCTGAGTGGTGCGGAAACGGGAACGGTATCACGTTCATTTGTATTTATTATGTTGCCGGATGGGCCGATACCGACGAGGAACCAGTGCTCAACAAGATGGCGATTACAAGGGTGTAATGCAGCAATTCTGATTCGATGCGGAGCCTCGGGTGTGAGAGGTAGCGAAGCGTTGACAACCTAGGCGACGGGCGGCCGAGCACGTCCCAGCCTGCCGGAGGCATTTCCGGGACTCAGCCAAGGCCCGCAGAGCCAGGCTGCAGATGCGCGGGGTGTTGCATGGGGCAAAAGTCAGGCCTCCAACGCTACGTACCAGAAGAATGTGTATGGAAGAGGCACGACGATGAGGCGGCAGCGGGGTCGCCGCAGCTACGAGGGGAAGCCAGAGCCTGATTTCGTTCGAGGTGGACCGACGGGTCGAGGCGCGCAGCACGGAGAGCTTTCCCCGCACTCGAACAGCTGAACAAAGAAAAGCAATACTCTTCAGGTTGCTGTCATTATTGACCAAATCACCTACTTGCAGTTCTTCATCGCCATGAGCAGGCGACCAGCGTTCGACGACACGGAGGGCTCACGGAACATGGCATCAGCGCAAGTCAATGCCGCGGCCAAGGGCCAACAGGCCACCGACGGCTACTGTCTTTACATTTTCCCGTTTTCAATCTATTCCATCATGTCGCGCGCAACATTGGCGTTTGGCCAAGCAGCAGCAGCCTCGGCTACAGCCAAGCCATTGAGCGTCGGCTTAAAACTGGTCAACCTCCACCGAGAAGAAAACATCTCGGAAGCATATCTGACTGAAATCAATGCCAAAGGCCAGGTGCGCTTGATTCTTCCACTCTTGGATGCCCCAGTATGCGGGAAACTCTCTTGGAGAAGAGCTAAAACATCGCTCTAGGTGCCAGCTCTGACGGGTGGTGCTCTCATGTCCCCTCTCACCGACAGCTTGGACATTTCCCTCTTCTTCTGCGAGCATTACCCGAGCCTTCTGCCAGAGAAGCAGACACTCCTCATAAAACAGCTTCTGCAGCAACTCCATCAGATCCAAATGCTTTCACTGTCTGTGCCGTCCAAGGAAGATCGCGCCGAGGGCGTGCCGTGTCCGACCGTCGACGCCCTGCTGGCCGGCACGGAAATCAGTCCGAGATACCGAGACGCTCTGCAAATCAAGCGAAGATAGTAAGATTTACTGTAACACCACTTGCAGACACAATGCGACGGTCATTTGTGATAATGTACTGACTGTTGGTCTTCTGATCCGCACCAGCCATGAAGAAACGCAGGAAAACGCACTAACCGACGACAAAGTCCGCTTAGCAGATGAACAAGCAAAAGCCTTGTTTGCCGAACTTGAAAAAGTTACGTCCAGTGCTGCTGACAAGGCAGCCGCACTGCCAAAATGGATCTTTGGCGAAGCCGTTGGCCCGACCGTCCTTGATGCTCACTGCACCGCATTCATTGCCCGGCTCATGGACTGTGGAAGACATGATCTTGTACCAGATCGGCTTCAGCAGTACGCCCATTCTGTCCTGGCCAGCCCGGGCTGGCAATCTGTAACTCATGGGCGCTCGACCATGTGGGACGTCTCTGTTGGACACGTTCACCTCCTCAAGGACCTTTAGCAGAATGCGTTTCATTTGCTTCAGTTGCCTTGACAGCTATTATGGCTGAAATAGTTACGAAATTGACGTATTGAGCTTGAGATAGCTAAATCTAGCTGCTGCACACTTTGGTCTGTAATCCAAACCAGCTGTTATTGTCTTGCCGCGCGGCCGGACCACAGCACGGCATACCACCATCTATTTACTCTTCATTTTCATGAACGTCGCGGTCAGCCATGTAGCTCTTGTAAACAGACGAGCGTTTCTCCTCAGGGGCAGAACGATCAGCTATGTAGCTCTTGTACACGGGGGAACGCTTCTCCTCGGGGACAGATCGATCAGCCATGTAGCTCTTGTAAACTGAAGATCGCTCATCCTAGTTTTTATCAAGTCAGAACTCGTCGTCTTGATAGTTTCCATCCTCGGCAATACCGGAGACCAAAGACATACAAGCGGCAGAGCTAGTGCACTGCTCACGGCAACGAGGCCAGCGACAACGGAAAAGGCCTTCATGTTGTTATTGAGCGATTATTGTAACCGAGTGTTTCTTGTAGTTTGTTGCTTGAGCGATGTACAAGTTCAAATCCAGCATGCCAGCTGCTGCATAGATATTCATGGACTTATAGCGGGAATGGCCTTGCGTGGTAGTCACCGAACGGCCTCCAGCGGCTGATTATATCATGCAAGGCCACCAGCAAAGGCCCCCAGCGCCCTACACCTCGCATGGCTTTCACATTTGCATCCGCCCGAGAAATTTGTCCCAAGGAGCTACCCTTTGTGTTTTTATTTTTCTCGAAACCGTCCCGGGCGAAAACACATAAGACCGCCATTCACAGAGCAGGCAGCGATGCCAGCCGAGAACGGGGCCAGTGGTAGTCATCTAGAGCATGGCGACCTAGAAAAGCTCAGTCATGACATGAACGAGTCGGATTCAGAGCCGTTTCTCGCAAAACAAGCAACGCCGGCGGCAAGAAGCCATTGGTGGGCGCGCAGTGCCTGCTTCTACATACTGGACGCCTTCTTGATAGCTATCGCTATTCTCGCTTTGATATCTCGCCCAAAGTATCAGAAATTACAGGGTGACGCGACAGGCTACGTGCCAGACTTTAGCAGTCGCCTTGTGGTGTTTGAGGACCATCCCGAGTTCATGTCCAATCACTCCTCTGAAACTTCATTGATACGGGCTCGGGATTTTTGGAAGGCGCTCGTTCCACGTATGACACCCGGACAATACTTTTCAAGCGAGAGACTAAGGACGTATTTGGTTAGCTAACGGACGCTGCTCGCAGCGGGCCAGGGATTCCTCGACATATCGCCAAGCGCAGCTCAGCGGTTCAGCTTTCCAAAGCTGATAGACTACACTTTGCCGGCAAAATCTAGCGTCACAGGCAAAGATCGGCACGGGAAATCGCTGGGGACGTCTGTTGTTCACTCTCTGCATTGTTTGGTTTGTGCCCTGTCCTCCGAAGCCGTCGGATCGTTCACTTTTGCTGATCATCGCTCGTTCAAAATTCAGTACACCATCATGGCCGAGTATGACCTGCTCGCCCAGGGACAAAAGCCGTACAGCCAGGGGCATATGGACCACTGCTTCGACTACATCAGGCAAGCCATCATGTGCGGCGGGGACATGGCTCTTGCTGGCGAGACATTTCCTGGAGGCAGCTCGCAGTTTGGTGTCACCCATGTCTGTAAAGACTGGGATCAGATTTACGACTATCTAGACAAAAATCGCGTGAGCACTGAGTGGCAGTTTGGAGATGCGCCGACACACTTTGTACCCCCGACATAGGACCAGGCTCAAACAGCACATAATCAGGTTCAACTATATACAAGTGGCTTCGCTGAATAGGCCTCTTGAGCAACTCAATTGTACCTTGGCTCCTGAGTTTCAATGTGGATCGGTGAATTCTCGTATTCATAGATGTGACACAAAGAAAGGCTGTGTCGGAGGCTTCTAATGATACTGCAGTCGAATGTCTATGGTTGCTGTCGTCGGAGCGTGTCACGGGCGAGAGTCGGTCTGTGATCGTGAGGGCAAGAGTGATAATTCTCTCTGCTCAAAAGTATTGCAGAGAATAGCCACGGGCTTCAAGCAGTAGGAAGACTTTATAGCAAAGCGGCGAGGCGCTAGCCGGGGTCGGGTGGGTGCCATTGAACCCGGAGGGGAAAACCGCGACGCTAAAATAATGAATATCAAGGCCTATAGCATTTTAAAGCTTTCTATAATTTGTACTTACTATATAATTATTTATTATAAGGAACGTAATTGTATTATAATATAACATTGTCCTAGTATTTAATTAAGTCTTAATGATTTAGTTTATAAACTTGAACTTTAATATTCTAATCCTAATCTTTTTAATAATATATAAGATAAATAACTTAGATTAGTAGTTTCTAAATTATAATAGACTATAAGGTAGAAAGCTATATAGGTTCTACTAGAATATCTAAAGCTACTTTAGCTACTATAATAATAGTTAATATAATAAAAAACAAAAAATAATAGATTAGCTACTTAAATGTTTAAAGACTAGCTATTTTCTTTTACTACCTAGATTAATACTTAGTATTCTGTCTTTTATATCTTTATTTCCTATTTTCTTTCTTTCTAAATAATTTATCTTTAATTTTCTTAAATACATCTTATGTATATCCTTATATATCTAAATTACTATATTTCCCCACGTATCCTTGGTACTTTCTAAACCTTTAAAGTTAATATATATGAAATATTTACTCTGTTTCTCTGAAGATCTCTCGAAAAATCGTAGAAAAAAATCGCAAGAAACTAAGATGGAAATGGACGCCGTCTCACAAATCACCAACAGCCAATCCGGCGCAAGTGGCCACCAATGCAACCCCCCCGGCTCCTCCCTCCCAAATCTGCTGTTCCCTTTTCTGCAGTTTAGAGTAGCAGTTCGTAGTAATCACCCGGGTAGTGAGTGACTTTGGCAGTCACTGGAAGCCAGGTAGGTACTTACTATATACACCAGTCGATATTGCAAGGTTACGGCAGAGATGACGCACGCAGCCTTGCTACCTGAAGACAGCAGCTGCGCGCAAGCATATACACACTGTGAAACCACTTGTAGTCGGCTACGTGGTAGATGTCTAGGCGGGAAAGTATATAAGAGGCGTCTGCTCTACAATAAGTTTATGCAAGCTATCCGCTGGTGCAATTTGCCCGTTCTTGACTGACTCGCCGGAAGCCAAGACGCCATTTCTCATTCAATTTCTTTGCGCGCCCCCCACTGCCTCCCGCTTCCAAGACGCAAAAGCTTGTTCCTCAAAACTGACGCGGATATGTCGTCAGGTGTGTTCGTCACCGGCCCTACGGGCTCCCAAGGTGGAGCGGTGGCCCGGGAGATGAGAGCGCTGGGGATGCGTGTACGCGGGACCACGCGGAAGCTGGACTCTGAGCGTGCCCTCACCCTCAAGGCGGAGGGCGTCGAGCTCTCCCAGGCCGACTGGGACACGCAGGCCGACTTCTCGGCCATGGGGGGATGCGACAAGCTGTTTTTGTGCACCATGTCCACGCCCGACGACCCGGAACGCGAGATACGGCAGACGCTGGACATACTCAAGGCGGCCAAGGCGGCGGGCATCCGCCACGTAGTGACGTCGACCAGCCTGGGCGTCTTCTGGGTCGGCAACCGGAACATCCTGACGCCGTCGCTACTGTGCACGCTGCTCGAGGTCAAGAAGAAGCTGGAGCAGGCCGTGGTCGAGGCGGGCTTCGAGCTGTACACGTTCCTACGGCCCGCCTACTTCATGACCAACTTCCTCGAGCCCGGGATCGAGGGCTACAAGGACATCGTCACCGAAGGCACGTGGAGCACTGCCATGGAGCCGACCACTAAGATCGGTCTAATTGACTACAAGGACGTGGGCAAGGTCGCGGCGGCCGCGTTCCGGGACCCCGAGCGGTTCCACGGTCAAGAGATTGGGCTCGTCAGCGAGTTTCTCACGGCGCAACAAACGCTCGACGTCCTCGCCGCGGCCATGGGCGCCAAGCCCATGACGGCCAAATTCATGACAGACGAGCAGTTGGCCGCCGAGCCTCCCATAACGGTGCTCTGGCGGCTGGAGAAGTCGATGAGGAACATGGAAGGGTATGCGGACACGGCCGAGCTGGCCAAGATTGCCCCGCTTACGTCGTTTGAGGAATTTTTGGCTCGGGAAAAGGCCAAGGTGCGCAAGTTGGGGCCGTGAAGGTGGACTCTCGACCAAAGGAATACATTACAGTACAGTACGGCCAGACAGATGCGTTGTAGTCATGAGCAGTTGAATCTACAATAGTCGCGACCAAATACATACATCTTAAGAGTCGCAGCCGAGTAAACCATAGTCGTCGGCGAAAAATCCATGGCCAACCCCTTGCTGGATGGCTGAAGCAATGTTGTTCGGCTATCTATCTGCATGGAACGAGTCGAATGCTGATGTTTCTGGACTCGGTAGCAGTGAACTGGGCTGTACAGAGGTGATTTGGAATCTACAGTGGTGCTTGGACTCTGCTGCAGTCGCAGAGCTGAGCCTAGCCTTGGGCATTGGCATCGTCCCGGCTTCGTCTAAGCAAAAAGCGCTAGGATCCACCCGGGGGAAGTGGGGGGGGGGGGGAGATGGGATGAGTAACGGTGAGCCGAGCTAGACTGCCAGGGTTATCGATGGACCCCCTCACAGCCTCGCGAGAAGAAAGTCAGCCCGATGTGGCTGTGTGGAGACGGACGGGAGACCAGATGGGCAGGTTGGCACGGCACACGCGCCCTCGACCAGTGCACGTGTGGCCGCCGGGTATCCTGCCAATCGTCCTTTCCATAACCTGCACCCATCCTTGCCTGCAGCGGGTTGCAACTGCCACCACACAGAGTGTGAAGCGGCCTGCAGCCAGCGGAGCCTGAGACATGCGTACAGTATGAGCAGCGCTCCCCTTCACAGTGTGCCGTAGGGGTGGCGTGTGTCGGTCCTGTTCGCCGGAAACGGGCAAATTGGGCCGTCCGGCAGGCCACCACCAAAGCACGCCACACATTTCACTTCCGGCCGAAGTTACCTTGAGGCACTGTAGTACCCAGCGCAAATTTGCGGAGAGATGATTCAGGCTGTGTTCATTTGACGTTCACCACCGCTTGCGGTTAGGGAAACTCTCGACTCGAGGTTTATTGTTCCCCTCTACCTGCCTATGTATTAGTACTTATATGACGGCCAGGGCTGGGCTATTTTTTTTCCCCCACTAGTCGTTCGGTAATCGTCGACTAAAGAAACGGAGCACTATAGCGGCGGGTTTAACGTCGCCCCGCATACCAAAGCAATGTGAGAAGACGGGGCACACACACGGCTACGAAAGTGTGTAGAAATTCTATAATTAATCCTGCAATGATTAGTAAAAAAAGAAGAAGAAAAATGGAAGAGAACAATCACAAGGAGGTGTCTTGCCTTTATGCAAGCCATCTATGCTGCGTTGTATGCCGCTGCTTATTAGGGAGGTGCCTCTGCGTAAGCTGTAAGCTGGTACGTGCTGATGATGCATACGCCGCTACACGTCCCGTCTACTATAGCAATGGATTTTCAAAAATAGAGCGAAATTGTACTGTAACAGTAGCTTTAAATTTTGCAGAGAAAACCCAGGTTTTATGTACCGTTTGCATGTAGTATCTATGTATGTATAGTACATATCATAGACATATAATCCCTACCTACTAGTTTTCAAATAGACTTGAACGTAAGCGCTATCTTCAGCGTACGACCCTACATACAGAGGTAGTAGTTCATCAATAGTCAATCGACCTTCTCCAGCTTACAGTACTTACCCCGCCTATAGCCACTCAACCACTCGCTGTAAGCCACTTTTAGTTGATGATAATCCACCGACTGGCTGGTTGAGAAGTGTTCCCCCTCATTTATATCGAATTGCCCAGCGTGCCTCTTTTGCTCAATGGGCCCCTTCTCGATATCCCTGCGTCCCGCACGCCACGCTCTCTTCTTGCGCGCACGAGGCTGGCCTTATCTCTGTCCCGGCACCCCTACTTCGCGACGGCCACGTTCCCGGCGCCGAATCCATTCCTTTGCACCGGCGCCTGCCACATCTGCAGCAGCATCGTCTTCACCCTCACACATTGCGCCATCATGTCGGCTTCTGGTGCTCCTCCACCTCCTGTCAACCCAGGTAACCTGGGTCGCGGCCCGGTCACCGTCGCCGTCATCAGCGTGTTTACCGCCCTGGCCGCTTTGGCGGTTGGGCTTCGACTGCATCTTCGCAGCCGCCGAGGCCTCAAATACGGCTGGGACGACTGGCTCATGCTCATCGCAGTAGTAAGATATCCCCGTTTGTCCCTGACCTGTGTTCTGGCCGCTGAATACTTGAAATCGTACGGGCCATCCGAGTCGGCGCCACCATCTTCACCGGCTATTCACTCAAGTTTGGTCTGGGGAAACACGATGCGGACATGACCCCCTACGAGTTCATGCAAGTGCTTAAGTGGAACTGGATAGCGCTCCCTCCGGGGCAGGTCACGTCGACCCTCGCCAGAATCTCTATCGCCATTTTCCTGATCCGACTGTTCGGCGTCCACCAGTGGTTTAAATGGTTCACCATCATCGTCACCGTCATTCAGGCCATCGTAGGCATGGCTCTGATTCCCGTCACCTTGCTGCAGGCTCGACCTATCGAAGCACTGTGGGACTTTTCAGTCCCCAACGCTACTCGCCTAGATCCCCGTGCTTGGTTGTACACGGCATATGCGACTCTAGGTGTGTACTTGAGCCTATTCTGAAGTTTTTTCTGCTTCTCCTTCCTCTTTTTTTTTATGTCCCCTTCTGCTCTCAATGCCGCCGTGTGGGCACGAAGCTATAAAGAAGCATCGCTGACTGATTGGAACCGCTCACAGCTATCTATACGTTCACCGATTTCGCCTTCGTGGTTCTTCCCGTCATCATCATCTGGAGGCTAAACATGCCGACTAGGCAGCGGGTGGCCGTCATCATCCTCGTCGGCATGTCTCTTTTCACCGTGGCCATGTCCATCGCTAAAACCGTAGCCGTCGCGTCAGCGGGGCACACGACTTCGGCCGGCAAAGATATCCAGTACAAGGCCACAGACCAAGTCATCTTCGGCATCTTGGAGCAAGACTTTGTCATCATCATGGGTTGTATGCCCTGTCTGAGAAGCCTGCTGCACTTCGATACCGCGCCCCTCAAAGCCATGAGAACTACCCTGCGTAGCCTTCTTTCGCGACGTAAGAGTAAAGATAACTCCATCTCTGACCAACACGGCTTGTCCGGACAGTATGAAGAGCTAGAGCTCGGCGCGCGAAAGCTCGAGGCTGCCAGCATGACGCCTACCACGGCCGTTTCGGGAAATTCGCCCAGCGTGAAGAGCGACAAGCGGGATTATCTCCACCATGTCAAGAGGACAGACCAGTACGATGTGTCTTTTAG
The DNA here is from genome assembly GCA_018831755.1 of Niveomyces coronatus. NCBI lineage: Eukaryota > Fungi > Ascomycota > Sordariomycetes > Hypocreales > Cordycipitaceae > Niveomyces > Niveomyces coronatus. Next base: position 15,497 of record JAFEME010000364.1, read on the forward strand.
CTGAGCGCATTTTTGAACGCGCGGAGGTGACTGGGGAAATCGCAATAATGGGACTATAATAAAACCAAATTAATTTGCCATTGTTTTTATGATTTCTATGAAACTAAATTCTATGAACCCGTTTTCGCACGCGTATCTTTGGCTTGGTTGGAGGAATAAACATGTTGAGCAGTGCCTTTTTGGCCGGTGGCTTACCGACAGTCTCCACGTCATAGTTGACTATTAGATGCGCGAGGATCTGCTTCATCACCTGTGAAGCAAAAAACCGTCCTGGGCACGCGTGCTTCCCGTAGCCAAAAGCGAGAAAGGACGGGTTCACGGTCGTCAGTAGCTCTCTCTCCGTCCTTCCGCTTCCCGGCTCTCCTGGCTGGTTGGCGAAGCGAAAGGGGTCAAAGCTGTCGGCGTCGGCGTAGCTAGCCTCTTGCCGATGCATCATGTGCGTAGGGAAGACGATGCGCGTGCCTTTTGTCAGGGTGATGTCGCCGTCGAGCTTGATCTCGTCGGCGACGATATCCCTGGCGAGAGCTGTGACGGCCACGTCGGACACTCTCATGGACTCGCGCAGAGTGGAGTCGACCTTGTGCAGGGAGTCCAGAGCTTCCTTGCTGGCAATGCCATCGCTATGAAGAGCAGCGACATGGCGACATTCATCGCGCAGCTCTTGCACAATCTCAGCTGCGTCCGGCTGGCGGTATATGTCGAGGACACAGTTGGAGACAACGTAGGAAATTCCGATAATGAACATGATGTTGAACGTGAGGAGACGAGTGGCGATTCTCTCCGGTATCATCTGCTCCGGCCCTTCCTTGGCACACTTGACAATCAGCCACTGTAGGAAATCGTTCTAAAAGACAATAGCAAGGTTAGAAGGTTCGGTTCGCAGGCTAGGCAAGCAAGCTTCGAGCGGAGGGGTTGCGGTGTGTTTGTTGTTGAAGGGAGTCTTACTGGAATTTCAGCCTCGTCTGTGCCATTTCTGAGTAGTTTCATTCTCTCCTGGATGACTGGAAACAGAATCTGCTGGCAGCGCGCTTGATGGACTTTGGTCCTGAGCGAAATGAGAGGCCCGACAAATCGTCTCAGCAAAGGAGGCATGCAGTTGATGATGGCGGTGCCGAGGATGAGACCGTCTGAGAAGAGCCTGAGCTGTTCGAAGAAGGCCTCGTCCTGGCAGAGAGGGAGGCCTATGAGAATTCTCGTGGCGGCACGCGTCGTGATGCGTCCGCAGGAATCCCAGTTGTTGAGAAGGCGCCAGTCGGGGGCATCTCCCCAACACTGCTCAAAGGCAGCGCGTACTTCGTCGTAGCTTGCGCTCGACAACGCCGCGAGATCCCGGTGGTTGAACAGATGCTTTCTGACGACGTCGAAGTGGAAGGCGTTCTGGTAGATGTCGCGGTCCGAGATCATGTACGGCAGCTGGATGGTCTCGAGCTGGGCCTCCGACGCCCTCACCTGGCCATCTGGCCGGTTGAGAATCGGCAGCATGGACGGGGGGAGGACGACCACGGCGCCGCCGGTCCAGAGAGTCGGCAGGCCGAAGGGCAGGCCCCTTGTCGCGTACTTTTCAAAGCCTCTCCTGACATTGTCGCGGGTGGCCACCAGGGACCGTAGCAGGGCGTGGATCCAGCTCAGTGGGCCGCTTCTGGGAATGCCCACGATGTCGAGCTGCGACCACAGCCTGGCTTCCTGCTGGCTCTGCAGCACGGGGCCAAGTAGCCGGCGAACGAACAGAACCACGAGCGCGGTAGCTACGGCGTAAGCCAGGTTGTCAAGTGTGGGCGCCATTACTCTGACGGATTGGCGTTGTCGCTGTGCTGTATGCCGATGGATTTGATCTTCTGCTGTAGGAAGGCGAGTGATCGGCCTGTCGCAAAGGAAAGAGACGGTTGGGAAATCGCTCCGGGGTCGACAGTCGGGGCATGACTACCTACCCATCTCCTGACGATGCAGCACGGATTTGCTCCATTTCCACACCAACGAGCCATAGGTAGCAATACAATAAGCCTCCTCCCGCATCGTGCATTGCTTGTGAAGCCTGGCCTCACAGTGGGAGTTGTATGGAAGGGCCTGCATAGTACCTGAAGCCCCGAGGTAGGCATGTACTGTACCAGGTAGGTTACCCGGCAGGCTGCAGACGTTGTTGGAGACGAACGAGCTGACTGCAAGCCTCAGTTTGCCTTAGCCTCCCGCTGACGAGGCGGCCATGGGACCCATCGACTAATTAATCTGCCAGCCTAGGTCGGTACTTACTGTATCAGCCCGAGAGCATACCAGCTACTAAAAACGGAGGGCGAGATTTATGGTGCAGGGGAGGTAGGCGTTGTAGGGAATCAGTGCAGAATTCGGAGGTGCATTGTACTGTATGTACCGATACTTGCAGCCTGACCCCAGCCCCCCCCCCCCCCCGGGTCCCTCTATCAACCCTAGCACTTGTTCAACGGCCCCCAACTCCTCCCCAGCTGAGCACCCTAATGCTCCTCTCAACCCCTTCCCGTCCGCGACACCTCCCCCACCCTTCTCCTCCACCCACTTGATCCGTCTCATCTAGGAAACAGGAAACTAAGGCTTGGGTAGTCGGATCTCCAAGACGTTCTCATGACTGGCCGCGTTGTATTCGAAGGTCCTGCATAGCTTCAGGCCGACTTCGTTGATGACGTGGCGCCACTGCGATTCAGTGCGCTCCATCCCTGCCATGGCGCACATCATGGTCAGATCCATGCTCGCTGGGCCAACCAGCGCGCCTGCTTCCGGCAAAACCCATTCGTCTATCAGTAGCACCGAGTCGGGCGCCATGGCCGCCTTTGTGCGATGCAGAAGCTTGCGCACGTTGGTGGGGGAGTGGTTGTGGAATACGCCTCGCATGAAATAGAACTTGGCGCCTGCGGACGGGTCAGCCATCATCAGGTTCGATGCTTCGCTTCATGCTGTGCGTAACAGGGTCTCCGGTAGTGGTGACAGTGGCAAGGCTCGCACTTGATGGGCAAAAACAACGCATACGAACTCCTTCAGGACTACTCACCTTGCACCGGCTGGGGCTCCAAGAAGTCGTGAGCCATGTTCTCCACGCCTGGAGTCGGCATAGATTGCGCGATGGAATGAGGCAGGTCTTGCAGGATGACCCGGCCCTCCAAATCGGGAAATGCCTCTTTGAACTGCGCGCACTGGTGGCCAACGCCGCCGCCTACGTTGACGTACAGCGCCCGCGTTGCCTCCACACCCTGCGCTTCCTCGCGGACAGGATACACCGTGATCCACGACACCTCAGGCCTGCGCCGCAGTGCCATGAAGTCGTTGAAGTAGCCCAGATTCCGCGGGTGCTCGCCCATCCACGGAAAAGCATGCAAATCCGTCCTCCACGCGTCCTGGAACACCGTCTGCAGCTCCTGATCCGGGTTCTGGTAGCCCGTCTTGCGAAGAAACTCTGGCAAGGCCTGATAGACTGGCCCAACCGTGCTGAAGCTGACACACACGCACACACATACTGGCGTTAGCATCAGCCGGTAGAGATCTTTGTCCGATCGGAAGGGAAAAGAAGAAAGAGCTGACCGGGGGCAATGACTCACTAGTGGCTGATGCCAGCTTCGGCCAGGCTGTCCGCGAGGTTTCTGGTAAGGTGTCCAGCGGCGTACTGATCAACTGCCACCTCGTCAACGACTCCGCTCGCGGCAAAGTATCGCAGTAAGCGTCCTGGCTATAGGTTAGTTGCCGCGACGTATCCACAGGACGCAGAGATACGTTTCATCAAAATGTCGCGTTCTCTCTCTATCTTTCTCTCTGTCTCTTACCAATGAGGACAGGGTCAGCCCCAGCCTTGTCGGCCAGTTCGCCGACGCTCATACTTCCGTTGCGTTCAGTCAGATGGTGGAATAGCCGCAGGTCAAAGCCTACTTTCACGCAGGCCGTTTCGAGGTGCTGCAGAGCGGTGATGTCTGGTTAGCCCTTTCCCGGAACTTGTCTCAGCAGCAGGGGTGGGGAGACAGCCATCAGCTTACCATGGCGCCGTATCGATGCAAGGTATCATCTGGAGTCTCTAGAGAAAACGCCATCTTCTGCAGCTTAGCAACGAGTCGCTGCCGGGCTGGGCCTGTCACCTGAATGGCGAGCGATCGAATCTGATCGAGAGCTGCATCCATGGTGAGGGGAACGGTGAGGTGATTAATGGGTTGAAGTCGAAAAAGTTCACCTCTCGAGTTTGTCAATGGGCTGTTAGCTTTAAACAAAAAAGATAAGGTAGCCTCTGGCGTCGTGTCTGAGGAGATATATCGGTGATGATGCGTCCGAATGAACGATGTGCAAGACAGAACGACCTGAAAAAACTCTAGTGGATGCCTTTGCTTCTTGTATCCCGGAGAGAGGGGAGAACATGAAGAGGTAGAACAGTACAAGGAACGGCCTACCTTTCCACGGATCAAAGACAGAGGTCGGCAGGCATGTGGGCTTGCACCCCCGCGACAGCCACGCTGAATGTGACGTCGACCCATCCATCGGAAGGGGCCACAACGATAGGCTGAGTCGGCTGACAATGTCGGCTTCTCGCCACATTTCTAGAGACAGACGAATCCTTTCTTTGGATGAAGGGCCATCCCAGTAGAAGAAGGGGGAGGCCATCTACTTGGCAAGGTCCATAGAACACAACTGAAGCTCACGCGATACACAAAGACACACCTGTATTCTGCCAAAATGTGTATTTCTCTTATTCGTTCTGCATAACTCGACTCACTGGACACGCATTCATACACTATAGATTCATGAACTATAGATCCTTGACAATAGCAAGAGACCCGCCGCAACCGATGCGACTGCTGTCGGAGAGCGGTACGCAATACCACCTCGCGATAACCCCCCCGATCATGTACACCAGGCCATCACCAAGCCAACCACTCATATTCTCTTCGATGCTCCCACACACAGCTTGTTTGGGTAATCTTACGCTCCATCTTACAACAAATCTATGGTCACATTTTCAAACCCCACGGTCTTTCAAGGCTGCCTTGAGCGTCCGTGCGAAGCTCGCGACGAACTCCGGTCCTAATATGGTGTAGTGCTCACCCTCGGTGTGGTGAAACCGTGGCGGCGTACGGCAGAAGTCAGCCCACTTGCTGAGATGGTTTTGCTTCCAGTCCTGCCGCGACGACGCAACCGATTGCAGTGGAATGGCGTGAAAGATGTCCATGAACTCGACTGTCCCCTGCGGCTCGTAGTCGACGGCCATGCCTTGCAGGCCGTACGCCACGTCTGCCCATCTCTGAAGCCGGTCTTCGTCCAGTCCGAGGTCCGCCATCCTGCCTCTGTCGACCATCCCCAGCACGCGTTCCAGCGCCTCCCCCTTCGGCCGTTCGCGGAACTCCCAGTGGCTGCCCGCCCGTTCCAGCGCCGCCGCTGGTACCAGATCCAGGAACTGCACCAGATTAAGCAGACACATGTTCCAGTTGAGGAACCGCATCCGCTCCTTTATGTGCGGCGGCAGGTTGAAGCTACCCAGAAACTTCACCGCGTGGCGGCCCATACACCGCTCCAGCTGCTTAGCCACCTCAAACGCCAGCATCGCGCCGTAGCTGTAGCCGGCTAGTAGGTAGGGACCGCGTGGCTGGTGTAGCCGGATGACCTCGGTGTAGGTGTCGACGGCTTCTTCGATGGACCGGAAGCGCTCCTGGCCGTCTTCGAAGCCTCTGGCTCGCAGCGCGTAGATGGGTCGGTCGTCGTCTGCGAGATGCCGGGCTAGCGCAATGAAGACGAGCACTTCTCCCACGCCAGGATGTATTAGCCAGAGCGGCGCCTTGGAGCCTGTCGTCCGGAACGGGACAACTGGATCGTAGAGCTGAGGCGTGGACTCGTCCTTGCTTTGAGCTGTGTTGGACAGCAGCTGCGCCTTCAGAAGGGCAGCGAGCGACTCGACCGTCGGATGCTTCATCAAGGTTATCAACGGCACGTCCGTAGCCATCCGGATGGACACGCGCTGCTTCAGGCGCACCACATCCATCGAGCTGCAGCCTACAGAGAAGATGCAGGTGTCTCTGTCCAATGTGTCCCGGTCGAGGCCCAGCGTCTCCTCAAAGTCGCGAGCAAGGTCGACCTCGTCTTGTTTCCACGACTTTTTTTCAAGCAGGATGCGGTGCTTCTCGTGCTCCCGACGTTCGCGGAGGGCTTCCCCGTGCGCCGCCACATCCTTGTTGAATATGCCTTGATGAAACAGTACCGACATCTTAGCGCGCGAGATCTTGCCGAGAGCAGACATCGGCAAGTTCGCCGTAGATGACTGCGTCAGGGCAAAAACCAGCGGCGTGCCCCAGCCGTTCAGAACGCAGGTTTCGCACGCGAGGTCGTTGATAGCGCCTTGCTCGGTAGCCGACAAAGTGCTGTTGTGACCACGAGTGGCGGGAATGAAGGCCAGCGCCACTCTTTCGGAATGCTCCTCCTTACACGGGAAAGCAATGGTGCGCAGAACACGGTCGCCCAGGGCTTGCTCAAGCGCCGACTGTATCGCCGATGCAGAGGTTGTTATGCCGTTTATATTAAAGACGTCTTTGTATCGTCCGCTGAGACACAACTGGCCCTGCTTGTCGATGATGCCGCGGTCACCCGTCTTGAACCACCCGTCGTTCGTGAATGCCTCATCGGTGGCTGCTGTGTTTCCGTAGTACTCGGAAAACACAATGTCGCCGCTGACCTCCAGCTCGCCTGCTTCGCCCGTAAGAGCCTGCCATCTCTCCCCGGTGGAGGATGTCACAGTAATGCGCATCTTGATACCCGGGACACATTTCCCGAGCGAGGCCACATCCAGTCCGTAAGCTTCCTCGTAGCTAGGACAGTGCATGCTATATATGGATCCAGCGCATGTTTCCGTCATGCCGAATCCCGGCTGGATCACATTGTGGGGGGCACCCATCTCCCGCAGCAAGGCAGACGCAGCGATGCAGGTCGTTGTGTCGTTCGGCTCGCCGCCAGATATCAAAGCCTTGAGGCCGCTCAGGTCCCAGCGCTTCTCGCCGCTCGGCTCATCGGCCTGGGTGGCGGAGACGAGACGGGCCAGGAAGAAATTAGGTGCAAACGTGCGCGAGACACGGTAGCGGCTCAGGAGATCTAAGAAGATCTTTGGCTGAGACGTCACGTTAGCGGCGTGGACGTGAATCTGGTCAATGTCCATCCACAGTGCCGCCAAGTGCGTCTCGATGAGACTGGCGACATGGTCGATGCCAATCCAGTTCAGGAACGGCTTATCGGCCGGCAGAGGCCGAACAGACATTTTGCCCGCGACCGAGGCCATGATCTGCTTGTGGTTGATACAGACGGCCTTACTGCTGCCCGTGCTCCCAGACGTGAACATGAGCAGAGCGAGGTCGTCTGACACATCGCAGCCGCCAACGCCATTGGCTGCACCACTGTTCAGGACAGAAGCTGGCAGTTCGGGCTGGTTTACTACCGTGACGGAATCGCTAACCAGAGAAAGCCCAGCCTTGTCGGAAAGCGACTGGATGGTGTGAAGCTTCAAGAGGTTGCCGTCGTCGAACAGCGGCAGAAAATCTGTCGAAGTAATGCACAACGGTGATTGTAGAATACGTGCCAGGTTCTGTGTCTGTTCAAATCGCTGAGAAGCGACCGTGCTAAAGCCGTTCGACATTGCCGGCACTCCGTTGGCAAAGAGAACAGACCAGAACCAGACCAGGCTGTCCCAGTGGTCTGTTAGATGAATCAGGACAGGTGCGCGCTCGTGGAAGCCGGGGAGAGACCGTATTCGCACGCTATTCTGTTTGGCAAGATTGAGTAGAGTTAGATACGACACCTCGCTGGGAGTGTCGTTGTTTTCTAGGGAGAAGAAGAGCATTTTGCGGCCGTTCGAAGACCGCGCACGATCCTCAAGCAGCTTTTGCACGCAAGGGTGCGAGCTTAGTTGCGGAATGGCGGCCATGTTGCTGTCCATGTTGTGTGAGGCTGGGACAAAGTGTATATTGGAGTGGTAGAGGTATAAGTGACGTAGGTTAGGGCAGTAGTACAAGTTGGCTTGTGAGTAGTGTACAGGTTTTTTTTTTTTTTTCTTGGGGAGGGGGAGAGAGGGTTGAAGATCCTTTACTTGTTTTTAAGCCTGCAAGACGGGATGAGTAAAAAGATGGCTGCAAAAGGATGACTGAAGCCTGTTCCTAACGGAGAGCAGGCATGAATGAAAGTAGGCTCTGCAGCATCAGGCTAGGTAAAGGAGGGTGAGAGATGTTTCAGTGTTTAGACTCAGCCTGAACGATGGCAGTGTCCAATCTGTATTATACATGGTCCTAGCATGGGAATATGACAGCGAGGAGGAGGGCAGATAAATTGAAGTTGCGAAGCTTCAAAGTACTGCCATGTACTTTGTAATATCCCACAGTTGGTTGATGGTTGGCCGAATTCGTCTATATTAGAGGCTTTATAGCTATATTTATACATGGCTCGCTTAACGTTACATTCTAGGAGGCAAAGCAACAAAACATTTTTGACGCAAAGGGTCGGCGCCTAAACGCGGGCTATATTTATACCACCCTCCTACATCATCCTCCTGTAGGCTGTATATTTCCACTCCGGGACGGGCTACGGTGGTGCATAAGCCAGAATGTCAGTGATCAAAGAATTTAGTTTACAACGTGTCTAACTAAATACTGGCCAATAAGCTGATTAGACATGTTTCGCTCTATAGTAAGAAATTAAGCGACTTACTACGAGCAAGTCTATCTACTATCCCTATAAGGAGGTAGCTACTCTAACGTGGCTACCCAATAGCTTGAATCTTTAGTGAAATCACGCTCTTTATAATTATCTAATAGTTATATACCTGGTTTATAAATTCTTAGAGAGAAAATACAATAGGCCCACTGGAAACAGTATATCGCATTCGCCGAATTCGAGGCTTCCGTCGTCATGGTCAGTTCTCTCTCCACGTAGGCTATCATAAGACAAGACGTTCATGAATTATTGCATATTCGTGGAAGTGTGAACGAGAAATTTGCCGGTCCACTTAGAGATGGGAATCACAGTTGATTATGCGGCCGTCTTTTGCGATCCTTAGGCTCTGATTATCACGGCTGATGTCACTGAAGTCAGTTCGACGATACCTACAACATCATATACTCATGACTCGACGAATGTTTATCGAGACTTAAACGAGAAACTTGACGGTACACTAAGGAACGAGAGCATCAAGACATTGTGCTCTGGTCATCCCAGTTGTTGAGCCCGAGTCACTTTTATGATACATACATATATATATATGCTTAGGAATGCTCATAACCCTAAAATGCTCAACTAGACAAGAACTTTCACTCCATCTTATGCGTAGTGCATATTAAGCAGCAAAATGAAGTCGTTTGCTCTGTTTTCTACCCCTGCGTGCTTCGCGTACGGCATAGGCATACCAGCGCATAGTGATGGCGCCAACTACCGATGCATTGAGTGTCTCGAATAGCCTAGCTTGACGCTGATGTCTATTATATAAACATAATAGCCTAGAAGGTTGTAATTAGCGGACTGAGATCAATTAATAGCAAAGGTGGAAAGGAGAGATAGGAAAGGGTTAGGGTCAGTGGCAGGCAACCGAGTACTGGCCTCGGGATACGAGTGTCAGCTGTCGCTGTGTACGTTGGTGAAGAAAAAGAAGTCGGGAAAACCCTAGCTATAGAAATTCTGACCGATTTCTACAAGATAAATTTTGAACGTGCCGCAAGTTTCACATAAAAATGAAAGAGCTATATACGTCGAACATTACCATGTTTATTCTTGAACTCATACTCTGCCGTGTCATGACGTATAAAAGTACAGAAAATAACATGTTATGAGTTTTACAAACGCAGAGTAATTCTCGTAGACACCACAGCCGCAGTGACTTTCGTTGTTTCTCTTCGTGGCAACCTTCGCGGAGATGGCGGGTGATGCAAGGAGCGATCGAGGACGCGCGAATAAGCCGCGACGAATCGAAATATGCTCGTTCAATTATTCGCAACACGATACGGAGTGCAGCGCATCAAATACGAATTACATCCTGGCAACCCCCAACTTTGGAATGCGAGCGTCGATTCGATAGAAGAGTCACGGCATTCTGGCACAACTAATAGCTGCACGAGACGAGAGCGGCGACGAGTTATTGGCACCTTTCGGTCACCAAGAATCTGGCCGTTACATTTCAATGAGCATAAAGATTCCCGGAGCAGTCGACGAGCTGTGGTTCCGTACAGCGCCTTTCAACTATATCTCCGTGAATCGTATAGTCGGGCGGGCTATCTAGTCTCAAAGTCGGCTGTAAACACTTACAGACGAACGATCATGGGCTGGGGATGGATGTTCCAGCACTTCGTAGCGTCAATCGCAAGCACTGGGACAAACGACTACCAGGCATATACAACGGCAGTTTGCTCCCCGGTGCGTGTGAGGTGATTTGTGTGTGAAAAATGCTCACGAAGATGATCTAAAATCGTCCAAAGATTCAGATATTCGTGCTCCTTGTCAGATTGTCCTCGGGAAAGTCGAGTGAGTCCCTATCCTGCCAGGTGAGTACGCTACCTCGCTCTTGACGATATCGGATAAAGTCCCGTCCAGATAAACTGCAATCTGCCCCAGCACTAGAGAGAGAAACAGCTACTCGACACCATCTTCGAAAATAATGAAGATGGCCCAGTTTAGGCTACCACGCTTGAGCAGCTTGGTCACGTCGCAAGTGCATGGCTGACCGCGAAGCTGCTCTGATAGAGAAAGCACGCCCGCGAGATTGATGTCGTCGCAATCGCATGCCTCATACCTTCATAGCAGTCAGGCGTCTTGAAATGTGTATATGAGCGCCGAAGGGAGTTAATACAACGGGGCGATAGTGGACGAGCAGCGTGAAGTGAAGCTGTTACCGACCCAAGTTACACGGCATGAATTAAGCACACTCTCTACGCGTTTTGGACGCAGGCCCATTGAAGGCGGGTGAGACCTCGATCTTGACAGCCTTGCCCATTGCTATGACGCATGATGTAGGAATACCAACCAGGTGTAGTTATAGGTGATAGATAAGTAGTTCTAGTACTAAATAGATACTATATAGATATGAATAGATACTAATTATATTAATATATAGTATTTTTAAATCATAGTACCTAGTTAAGTTGAGATAGTTCTATCACAATATATATTTTTTTTATCTATAGTTTACTAATAATCATAATTATATATTTTAATTTATGTATAATAATATTTTATTTAGGCTAAAGTACTAAGATAGTATAAATAATAAACTATTATATAAATTATAATTTATAATATTAGACCTACTAAGTAACTATAAAACTAATATTAACTATTATCTAGATTAGATGATACCTTATTATACTAAAACTTTTCTTAACTTGGAGCTATTTTATTAATCATTTTCACTGCCATCTGATAAAGTCGTTAACATCAAATGTTGGTTGGCGTGGCCAGCCACCGTAGGATCTTCCACTCCACAGCGGTGAGAAAGCAGCACAGCCATGCTGGCTATGCACATACAGAAGGATACTGTAACCAGAGCGATCGTCCGCCTTGGCGGCTGACCTTGTGGCGCCCATATCATCCAAGGACTCCATTATCCCACACCGGCGAACAGTTTGGGAAACCTTGCCGTCTGCAGTGTAACAAGGAGGATATGTGCTTGACAATAGAGAAGCCCAAAAAAAAAAAAAAAACTCAAAGCGCAGAGCCACCGCGGACGACTGAGAGGCCCGCCGCCGCAATGCAAGAGCAAACATGTACACGGCGGGCACGGATAAAAAGTATTGTCATGCCTTTATGCTTCACCTCTAAACTCCTCGTAACGGCTTTTGGCGCGACACGTCAGATACTACTAGACAATCCAACGACCATTTTAACGCTCGTTACTGCACGTAGCGCAGCAACCAAGAGAAAAATTCATACAAGAGGAGCGACATGAATTTCAGAACTCGCCCTCTTGAAAGGAGAAAAAAAAAGAAAAAAAAAAATTAAAAGCCAGCCTCGAGCACACGTTGGCTTGGGTCTCGGCGTCGCCATCAGCCCAGTCCCTTACCCTGTAGAACGTACGTAGAACAGAAAAGGGCGCCCTCTCGCGCAGACGCCTGTCGACAACATCTAGCGTCAAACTGTTGAGCGTCATTTAGACCACGCCACAGAAGATTTTGGCGTTGTCGATGGATCGTCCCCATGAGGCTTCAGATCGACATTTGCGGCGCAGGTCCGTCTCGTTTGCCCCACGAAAACATGTCACAGTTCAAGTCCGTACAAGGGAGGTGGGGGGGCACTTTGTTCCACATGCACGTACGATGCTGCCTAGATTGTCTTTCTCATCATTTTTTTTTTCATTTACGTAGCAAGTGGCACAGATAGAAAGCTAGGTCAAGATCATACCAACGCAGATTGGGGGCTTTCTAGGCACGACACAGCCTGCCGTCCTTTTGCGGCTGCCAAGCCTCGCTTCCAACCCCCGTCGTGGCGTAGAACAAGTCTTGAGGGTCATACTTGCGCTTAATCTCGCGCAGCTTCTCGTAGTTGCCGCCGTAGAACGACTCCTGCCATCCCAGCTCGTACACGTCTGCCTCGTTCATGTAAGTGCCGCCGCCGGGCGTCACCTCGCGGATGAGGCCCGCCAGGACATGCGTCGACAGCTCGTCCACGTCCGCCCCCTTCACGCTCTTGTCCGGGTTCGACCACATCAGGAAGACGTCGGCATCGCGCCACGCCGGGTGCACCGCGTTGTCCGTGTTGCTCGCCACCGACGACGACGCCCCGACCGTCATTTCCTGGATCGCCGCCCCCGCGGCCATCATCTGCTCCAGCGCTGTCTGCAGACCCTGCGGGTTCTGCTCCACCACGCTCCGCGGGATCAGTCGGCTACCCATGTGCTCGTCCTGCACGCCGCCAAAGTCCCAGTTGAAGTAGAGCCTCCAGGCATCGAGATACGACGTGAAGGTTGACGGGCTGAACTTGAAGTCCACCTCGAGCGACTCCAGCTTCGTCTGCAGCGGCGCGAGCAGCGTCATCAGTTCGGGCAGCGTCTTGTTTGGCGCGAAGACGGGCAGCGCTTGGAAGAAGCTGGAGTTGTAGTCCGTATACGAGTATCCGCCGAACTGGGTGATGTTCGCAGCAAATCGATGCCAGTGATCGAGCGCCTCCCAGTAGGCCTTCTGACCGCCCGCTGTGCTTCGTGGCGCAAACGTGAGATTGGTCGCAGCGACGTGCATGTCGGGAAACACGCGGTACGTGACCGACCACACCACGGCGTAGCCTGGGCCGCCTCCGCTCAGCGCCCAGTAGAGATCGTGGTTCTCGTCAGGGGCTGCTCGCACAAGACGCCCGTCAGCTGTGACAGCTTCAAACTCGAGCGTCTGATCGGCAGCCAGGCCCTTGATACTGCTGAGAGGTGACTGGCCGCCTCCTGCAGTATACCCTCCGGCAACTCCGACCGACGGACACTCGCCTCCAACCATCATGTGGCCGTGGCTGTGTACAAACTCGTACGCCTCGCGAACCTGGATGCCGGCTTGCACCTTGACAGCCGGGCCACTATATGTTTTGCCCTTGTAATCGGGGATAAACTCCTTTTCCTTCAAGTTATGTGTCCAGATCGAAAGACTGCCAAGTCCAGCGGATCGTCCTAGAAAGCTATTGATATAATTAGTCGTGCGGTTTCTTTCCTCAACATACTACATACACCACAAGCAGAAACATACTCGTGCCCGGTATTCTTCACCACCAATCGCACATTGTTCTCGCCGGCAAACTTGAGGCCCGCGCTCACATCTTCCGGGCGAGTCACCCTGATGACGTACGGCGAATAGCCCCCCATCTCGCACGTCCGATTCCTCGATCCCGACATCGGATCGCACGTCGAGTTGGCAAACGACGGCGTCATGATGGCCTCGGGCAGCGACGCCTTGAACAGCGGATCCCCCCACTGGTTCCTGAGCTGCGTGCACTTGGCCTCGTCGTAGGTCGGGTCGAAGCAGACGTGGCCCGCCGGCACCGTGCGGATGAGATTACCCCCCACCGTCGCGTTGAGCTTTTCCCAGCGCTCCTGCGACGGCCAACCAGAGTCCGACGGCAGATAGCGGCACGACTGCTGGGCCGACGTCGTGCGCAGAACCAGGGCAGCAAAGGTGGCACCGAAGAGCTTGAGTGCCGCCATCATGAAAAAAGAGTATTATCTTTGAGGGAAACGTATGGCTCTGAGCAAAGCCGAGTAGGACAGGACCCGTCGGGGGATCCTGGGGGTCTTATACTGATAACGGGCTTCCCACATCTTTCCCACGTCTTCCCACAAGAGTCTAAGCCCAGATGGGCAAAAATGCCAGCCAAGCACTCGCCAAGCAGTCTGTCCAAGAGTGGCAGGTCGACATGAGAAGCTGGGGTCTGCGAGAACGGCTAAGCTGTACATGTTCCTCCCCGGTAATAACTCCACACGGCGGCGATCGCACTGCGTCTGTAATTGGAACGACGTGTCTGTGGGTCTTGCATAACTCCGAACCACATTATTGCGTAAACCTATTATTGCCTAGCATATCTTAAACCGTACCCTATTGTCTATCATATAAAATATAAGTAGAAAGTTTCTTATAAAAAGAATTATATATACTAGTTTTATTAAAAGCAATAATTTTCTTTAAAGTAGACTAGATTTTTTTTAATTTAAATATAATGTATTAAAAGTAAAAAAGACACTTTTTCTAATAGATAATATACTTATTTTAAGATTAAGCATATCTAGACTCTTTATAATTTCAATCTAGCGTAATAGTTTCATGAAACAGACCTTATCATGCCGTTACGCGCGCCGATTTTCCCGCGTTTCCACTCCGTCTTATCAGCGGGCTGACACGGCCCTCCCACTCTACACAGCCCGGTGAGCCGCGCCTGGTCATATATCTTTTCCAGATCCTTTGGAAAATTTCATGACGATGGCCGATCGATGCTCTGCGCGAAGAACTATTCGGCCGAAAGCCACGCACACACATAGTTCGGAAGAGAGGGCGCATTATATGGGACCTCCAACGCGCGTCGACTACGGCGGTCGAGAATGGTACTTTTGCGTGCCGAGCAAGGGTCACGATGTTATTTAGGAAAAGCGGAAAGAGATCAGTGAGGGTTTTTTTTTAAATGCTTAGTGGCTTCTGAGTAGAACTCGATCTGAGCGGTTAAATATTCTAGTTATTTCTCCAACACTTCTCTGCTGGCCTCGTTTGTTGTCCGTTTGGCAAAGGTTCTCCCC
>JAFEME010000365.1:0-30368 GCA_018831755.1 Niveomyces coronatus
GCACACAGATCCAACTGATCTTACTGAGCAGTCACGTGACTTCCACTCGTGTTGCTCTGAATCACTTATGTCATCGGGGTCGGGCCGCCGCTGCAGGCCGCCTCCTTCATTCTCGTTTGTAACACTATAACGCCTAATATTAGTTCCTTATTAAATAGTATAGTTTCCTAGATAAAGATAACTTATAGATTTACTAATCTAAGCTTAAAGATAGCACTAAAAAAATACTTTATAAATATCTACTTAAGTATAACCTTTTTTATTAGAATTAGCCTATATAGAGCTTAAATAAACACCTTTAATACTAATATTATCCTTTATATTCTTTACTATATTATTACTATATAATTATCTATTTTACTTATTATTTAGAGTTACTTTATATTAATATTACCCTTTATATAGCTTATTTTTACTAGCTTTAACTATAGACTTTTTACTTCTTCCTTACCTAGTAGCTCCTTCCTACTCTTATTTTTTACCTTTTATATTATCCCTTCTACTACTCCTCTATATAGCTATTAGAATTTACGCTATACTATACTATTTTCGCCCTTATTATTCTATCCTTTATTTTTTTATTATTAGACTAAGTTAATTTATTATATTTTATATTATATTACTAATTCTATCTACCTAGCTATTAGAGTCGCTAACTATATTACTATTATAAATAGCTATAGCTATATTAAAGATAATTATATAGGCGATAATCCTATTATTAGCTAATTTATTAGATTACTTACTAACCTAAAATTTAGTAATAGCGCTATTATACTTAACTGCCTTATATAATTAATACTTAATAACTATACTAAGCCTAGGGACACTACTAATAAAAAAAACACCTAATATACTATTATATTTAATATATCTATTATTAAATCTAGTAAGGAAAAAATCTATAATATTCTAAGGGAAGGTTAATTAGGATAAGTATCTACTTTAACCTATTAACCTTAACGACCTTTTTATTAAAGCCGCTACTAGGGCTATTAACCCTAATAGACCTAAGACTAAATTTAAGAAGAGGTTTAATACCCTAGTAGAAGAATATCGCGCTAGAAAGATAGAAAAGGAATAATAGTACTAAGAGTTACTAGAATTAGAATATTAAAGAGTTATAGAGATAAATATAGAAATTAACACTATAGCTATAGTTTCTAATACTAATACTATAGATCCTTATAATATCTTACTAACTAATACTATTACTAGTATAGAAGCTAGCTAGAACCTAACTATCTCTAGTAAAAATAATACTAATATATATAGAATTCTTAGTAGTAAAGGTATAGATAATAAAATTAAAGGTCTCTTTAGTAATAAGGAAAATAATAATAATCCCTTCTAATTAGGTACTATAGGTAATAATAATAATAATAATAATAATAAAAGAAAAAAAGATAATACTAAAGATAATAAGGAGACTAATAATACCTCTACTATTAATAATAAAAAAAGCGATAAATCTAATAGTAATAATAAAGTTATTATAGGCTATATTATTAAAAAACGCTACTACTTAGGTAAATAACCTATAGGAGTAGGTAAAGATAAGATAAGAGGTAAGCACCCTAAGCTATCTAGTAAAATCCTTCTTAATAGTAATAATATAGCCTTAGTTTTTACTACTAATATATAAAAATATAGTTTTCTATTAGTACTTAACTAGAAATACCTTATGTTTTTAAGTAATAACTATATATCTATAAAAGTCACTTTTAATAAGTCTATATAAGATTATAGTAAGCTATATATTAAAAATCTTACCTAGCTAAAAGGTAGTAAGCCCTAGACTTATAATAAAGCGATTTATAATCTCTAATAGTACTACTATTTAGCTAGTTTTAATACTTTTAATATAATAAAAAAGCATCTAAAGGAGGTTACTAATAAGATTAATACTATTATAGCTACTATTAAGGATATTTTTTTAGTAAAAGATAAAAATAGTAAAAGCTACTATATTAATAATATTAAAAACATTACTAGTACTAATCTAGCTTACTATATTAAAGATAGTATTATCTAGGCCTAAAAAGCCTATCTTAAAAGCGGTTATATTTTAAAATATAATAATTATAAGTATTTTAAAGCCCTTCTCCTAATAAAAGCATAGGTCCTAGAATTAAAATTTATAAGCCCTATATTAGTTCTAAATAGCTTAGTTACTAGTGTATTATCTAATATATAGCGTACTAACCTTTATAAAATCTTTATTTAATAGCCTACTAGAAATAGGTATTCTAGTAATATCCTTATCTTTACTAATAATTATAGTATACTTATAATTACTACTAATATACTTAGTAAGGTTAAGAAAGCTAATAAGTAGATTAATAAAATTTATAAATAGGGCTAAAAAGTAGTATAGTTAATTATAGATTTATAAAAAGGCAAGTAATTACTTAAAGATAGTTTTAATAAGTATATATTAAAATTTATTAGCCTTAAGGCTAAAATAGATATAGAAGATAAGGCCTAGATAGAAGTATATAACTTATATATTTAGGCTATAAATAAAATATATACTAATATTAATAAAATTCTAACTTAACTTAATAAAATTAATATATTAGTTATAAAGCTTAAGGATATTAAAAAGAATAAGACTAATAATCCTATAGACTAGATAAAGGCGCCTATACTAGATACTAAGCGCTTACTTAAACGTAGCTATATAGGAGAAAAGATAAATTTAGCGTTAGGACTAAATAAAAAACCTAAGTTATTACTAAGAAAAACTAAAAAGCCTACTTTTTTAAAAATAACCTATTTAATATCTAATGTCTTTTATTCTATAGCTATACTTACTATATTATAGCCTATAATTATTAGTTTCTATTTATTTCTTATTATAAAGTACTAGCTATTTTAATTTTTTATTCCTTTAATTCTAGCGTTAGAAGCGCTAAAAGTTACTATACTATAGCCTATATTTATAGATTAGATCTATTAGTTTTATATATTTTACTTATATTTTTCTTTTGCTTAATTTTATTATACCTTTATAATTCTTAGATATAGGGCTATTTTTTACTATACGTTTAAGATTTTATAATATAGACATTACTATTTTTTAGTTTAAAGGGGGGGTACTTATTATATATTATAATAGGCGTTATTTCTAACGCCCTACTAGTTAGAATAAATAGTCTATAAGGAACTTTAGAGGAGAGATAAGAATTTATTACCTTTTATTTCTAACTAAACTATAGTTATTTTAGGTGTAATATTATCCTACTAGTTATTTATTTAGCTAAGAGTAGAGGCTTATTTAGCGCTAGTTTAGATAAGTATATAGTTTCTTTTAATAATAGAGTTAAGAGAACTAACGGCCCTAAATAGTGCCTAATATTAATATTTTATATTACTAAATTTTACTTATATTTAAAAGTATTATAGCTTAAGTTAGTAAATAATTATAGCTAGTTATAAATAGTATTTAATTTAAAACAATTAAAGAAAAAGCTATAGTAGTACTTTATTTTAATCTATACTTAGCCTAGTTATAAAGTAAATAAAATTTAATAAACCTCCTAACTATATAAAAACAGTACTCCTTTATTACTATTTTATTACTATCGCTTTTATATTTCTATAAATCTCTAGGCTCTTTATTATAACACTAGTACTACCTAGTATCTTTCCTAAAAACGCTTTTATATATGCCTTTATATAATTTTTTAGAGAATTATAGAGGCTATGCTTATATAAGATTAAATACCTAAATATACCCTATATAGGCTACTAATTAATAATAGTCTTATATTATAGCCTCTAGTTAGTTATAATATTAATTTTTTTTAAATATAGTATAGATACTATAGTATAAATACTTTATATTATTATAAATATTATATAATATAGTTAGAAGTTTTCCTAGACCTATATTATATAAATACTATAATATATATACTTTTTATTATATTCTAACCTATATATAGAGGGTATATAATATAGTTAGCCTATAACTAGCTCTAGAGCTTACCTAAGCTAGTCTAGTATAGACTAGCTTAGACAAGGTTATATAGGAGTGTTTTTAGCACTCCTATATATAGCTTTTATATCTTCCTTTTTTCTTTCTATAGTAATTAATAATAATGATAACTCCTATTTATATACGCCTAGAGCTAGTCTATAATAGCTATATAACAATAGACTATATAATGTAAAAGTAAGGAAAAATATATTAGCTATTTAAATATAGAAAAATCAGATGTTTTCTTTATTAAAAATATTATAAATAAGTATTTTTTCTTTTTATCTATATTTCTTGTCTATTTTAAAAGTTATTAAAAATACTAGAGACATATAAAAAAGTATAGTAGCCTAGATATAAAAGAACATATATACTTTAGAGATAGAAGAATTAAAGGTAAAGTTATATATCTTAATATAATCTAAGCTAGCCTAACTTAAGCTAGCTTATTTCTACTTTTCTATAGTATAGAGCTAGACTTATAGGCCTAATTCTATTATAATAGTACTTATTATATTTATATATATTATTTTTATAAATATATTAGATAATTATTAAATTATATATTTACTATTTATTATTTATTTAGTTACTTCTCTATATTGCTTAATAGTACTGCTTTTTATTTATTAGTCTTTACATATATTTTTATTTTAATAATTGTTTTTATATTTATTTTTTAATATAGTTAATAATTTATATTTTATTTGTTTTTAAATTTTTATTATATATAGTATATAGATAAATTATAATAGCTAATTATAGTTTATAATCTATTAATAATTTTTATATTAATTGGCCAACTATTAAAATTAAGGCTTATATAACATTAAAAAATAGATATAATAAAAGTAGCTTAATTTAGAAAAAACCTAAAGTATAATTAAAACACTAAAATTATTATTATATAGTATTTAGCTATTATTATTCAATAAGGCCATAATAATGTATTTAATAAAAATAGCTATTTCTAGAGCTTTTTTATTTTTCATAAGTATTTAAATAGGGCTAGAAGTATAAACTATGACCTGCTATACTATATAAGGGGGTAGGCGTCTAAACACATATATATAGATAGGCTTAAAAAAAACAGGAATTTCGCTTGTCATATGATTTGCTTGATATGTACATAAACATTGACATAAATGCGTAGATGCTTAGTCTCTTTCACACCAGCGCCGAACATTACTTTGTTAGATGCTACGATTGAAGCTGCGGACATTTCGCCGGAAATTCCCACTATCGATAACTACAGTACGACTTACTCCTCGCCCATCAGCTTCATGGTATCATTCTCTACCAGATGACATGGATCGTATAGACACTACACCCCGGCTTTCAAAGCTTCGCCAGTTAATGAGAGCTCATAAGATTAGTGCTTATAGTAAGGCGACACAATGTCCATTCTCCGACGGGCGCTAATACTATGTAGTTGTACCTTCTGGCGACAGTCACGCGTCTGAATATGCAGCAGAATGCTTCAATCGACGTGAGCACATTTGTGGATTCGACGGCTCGGCAGGGTGTGCAGTGATCGGGGAAGACGCAGCGGCTCTCTCAACCGACGGTCGATACTTCAACCAAGCCACGCAGCAACTAGATGACAACTGGAGACTCATCAAATTTGGCATTCCGGAAGAAATAACTTGGCAGGATTGGGTAGCGGAGCAATGCAAGGACGGCAAGGCCGCGGGAGTTGACCCCACTCTCATCACCGCTGCTGCCGCGAAGAAGCTTACAGAGACTATTCAAAAGGCTGGCGGCTCTGGGTTAGTTGCTATTACCGAGAACTTGGTGGACACAGTCTGGGGCGACGAGCGCCCGGCAGCCCCAGCGGCTCAGGTGTTTCTTCACCCAGAGAAATATGCTGGTCGGTCTGTTAAGGAAAAGCTTAATGATCTGCGTGAGGAAATCTCTAAGAAGAAAGCGGTTGGTGTGTATGTGACCATGCTGGATGAAGTTGCCTGGCTCTTCAACTTGCGGGGAAATGACGTCCAGTACAACCCTGTTTTTTACTGCTACGCATCGGTCACACTCGAGGAAGCTACACTTTATGTTGACGAAGCGAAGATTGACCGAGGGGTCAACGATCATCTCGCTGCTAACAATGTGAGGATCAGAGCATACGGCAAATTTCTGGACGACGTTAGCTTAGCCGCTGAGGGCAAGTATTTGATTACCAATACTGCGTCGTGGGCCCTGAAGACTGCGATTGGGGCAGAGGAAAAGGTCGAGGAAGTCAAAAGCTCCATCGCTGATGCGAAGTCAGTTAAGAATGAAGTCGAACTGGAGGGCGT
This sequence comes from Niveomyces coronatus, assembly GCA_018831755.1. NCBI lineage: Eukaryota > Fungi > Ascomycota > Sordariomycetes > Hypocreales > Cordycipitaceae > Niveomyces > Niveomyces coronatus. Next base: position 6,283 of record JAFEME010000365.1, read on the forward strand.
GCGGGCCTGTCACATCCGCGACGGGGCCGCTTTGACATCTTATTTTGCGTGGCTAGAGGATCAGCTTCTAGGGAAAAAGGCCTCGATAGACGAGGCGCAGGCAGCTAACAAGCTAATGCAATTTCGTAAACAACAACCCCTTTTTGCCGGAGACTCCTTCGCCACTATTTCCTGCACCGGACCGAAGTAAGCAGATACGTTCAATTCCGGCGATGTCGAGTATTGTTGTACTGATCTATTCATCTAGTGCTGCAATTATGCATTACCATGCAAAACATGGCAAGAGTTCTGTTATTGACCCCCAGGCAGTGTATCTTTGTGATTCTGGAGCGCAGTATTTCGATGGTACCACTGACACCACTCGGACGATGCATTTTGGCACGCCCACCGCCCGCGAGAAGGAGGCCTATACTCGAGTACTCAAGGGGCTCATTGCTTTGGATAGAGCTATTTTCCCGAAGGGTGTCACGGGATATGCTTTAGATGCCTTCGCTAGGCAACATCTTTGGGTTCGTATCGTCGCTTTCCGTAAATCTATCCCTCACCAGACGACTGTCTACTAACAAGATCCAGAATGCTGGTCTTGACTTCCGGCATGGAACCGGCCATGGCGTGGGCTCGTTCTTAAATGTCCACGAGGGCCCGATGGGTATCGGTGCCCGACCTGCCTATGGTGAGGTTCCTCTCAAGGTCGGAAATGTGCTTTCGAACGAGCCCGGCTACTATGAGGACGGCAGCTTTGGCATACGCATCGAGAACATTATTATTGTTACCGAGGTCCAGACACGGAACAACTTCGGCGGCACACCATATTATGGCTTCGAAAATGTTACAATGGTGCCTTATTGCAATCGTATGATTGATATATCTTTATTGACTCAAGAAGAGAAGGACTGGATCAACACGAAGAACAAACAGACTTTGGAGAAGACACAAAGTCTGGTCCAAGGTAATGACCTGGCGCTCGCGTGGCTTGAGCGCAACACGCTACCGATCTAGAGGCGCACGAAAGCTGCGAGGATAAAGGTTAATATAAAAGACGATGTGAACCATGGCTTGCCCAACCAAATCCGTGTCAGCGGTGAGGCCATGAACATATTTCTATTCATCGACTTCATGGTGAAGACACGTATGCCAATTCGTGAAGCCACCTGCGCCCTTATTAGCATGCGGATGTTACTTTCAGAAAAGACGATGTAGACTGACCTGTAATAATCCCGCAAACAAACCTCCAAGGAAGACTAGGGTACGAGAGAAGAATGCAATTAAGGTGCCGACGACGAATCCTGCAATAGATCAGCGACATGATGAGTCCGACCGGCTAGGCACAGATGAAAGGTTGAAGCCGTGACGGAAATTTCTACCTGAAACACTCCCTCGTGCAAGCTCTTCGATGATCTGAGGTGACGCAGGGCCGGTAATGCTAGGCTCGCGATGACTATCAACGTAATGTGGGATAGTCACCGAATCTGGCGCGTCAAATCGGATTTGCGTACGCCAGAAGAACATTCGGCCGGCGCCAAACGCTGGGCCGGCTCCTAGGATGAGAAGCCGAGTCGGATATCGTAGCCTGAACATTATGTTTCCGAGCGCAGCGCGGCAAGGGTCTCTCCGCAGCTTTCTCGATGCACCAGGGATACGGCTGAACACACGGCAAGTCCGTCGATGACAATCAAAGGCGGAAGCAAGCGGGCCAGCTGCTAGCTTGTACTTAGCTCCGCTGCTTATAACACGACAAAGCGACCCCAAAACACAGCATATTTACATGGGTCGGAAAGTAAAGCGATGCGATGTTAAAGCAACAGTTTTAGCGTCTCTGCCATTGTCGTGCTTCGTACGGAGAAACAAAAAGAGCTTGGGTAGTGAGCATTCTGCGATTCATTAATGGGTTTTATAGGCTGTGCACAACGTTCATATGCTCGTCATCGTCACCAACGGCTTCTCTATACTGATATAGGCGAATTCAAATCAATTGGAGGTTTGATAGTCGCACGGCAGCGGTCACCATTCACCGCTTTATCAATTGCATGTGAAGCAGGCGATATTTATAAATTTCGGATTAGCCGTAGAAGATGCAATAGGTGTCCGCCGAGTCCCAATTTTACAGCACGTGAACATAGAGTTAGCGGTAGCTATCTTCTATGGGGGGGGTGTGCATCTGGCCATAAATCAACTGCATCGACCACATCTTCCATGAAGGACAGGGAGTTGTGAACGCATGTACCCCCCAGAACAACCCTCACGCCAGGCGTCGTAGTGTTTATTCCAGCTACCATTTTTGCCTCCTCATAGGTTGCGCCACCGACTATAAAGACAATGATGTCTTGTGGCTTATCTCTGCTGATGCATCCACCATCAATGAATGGGTACTGCTGTTCTTTCAGACGTCCTTTGACGAGGTTTTGAAGTATGCTTTCCAACAGTGTTGTGTGCTGAGTGTAAACATTCTCTACGCCTTTCAAGCCCTTAAAGCGGCTCGATGCCCCGGAAAATATCCCCCCGGACTCAAAGATATCAGAAATGCCGCTTTGTACTTGAGAAGATTGTAGAGACGAGTAGTACGTAAGTACCTTGTCGACTAGTATTGCTTGATGTGGCGCGGCATTGCCGGCCGTGACGAGAAGATCGGTCAATATAGGCAAAGAATTCGATGGCTGCATATGATATCGCAGAGCGTATAGAGCTACCAAGACGACCTTGCTGTCGACAGTCACCTGAGGGTTTTGAATTAATGCTTGGATGGACTACTTCGCATTTAGTTTTTGTAGGCTGTCACCCCGAACGAAGACATCTTTAACGTACGCGTAAGTCGTTGTTGTGATTATCACTGCACGCTAGGCTCTGCTCAAGCTCACTGACTTCTAGCAAGCTCTCGGCTGCTACACATCGGCTCAGCTCAGAGACGAGGGTAACATGCTTGCTAACGTTGCCGGATAGTTTTCGAAATTCAGGGTATTCTTCGATAAAGCGCTTCATGTCTGATATGGACTCCAATTCCGCATGATTCTTTGTTTTGGACTGGTACTGCTCCACGTATTCCTTGATGGTATTTCCCAAGTCACCGAAATTCAGAAACATATTTTTCTTGAAGAATGGATCTTGCTCTTGAGACAAAACAACCTCTCTCAATTCTGGACGGACATCTGCAATACCCGCAAGATCAACTCTACCATTTCGGATGCCCAACAGTTGATGCACCATGGCTTGGTATGTCCATTGTGAGAGCAGAGGGGTTACTGGGTCTTCTCGACGATCAAGTATCAGCAATATCGGCGATGTGTCGACCTTTCGAAAGTTAAAGAGTTGGTTTTCCTGGTTCATGAGATATCGGACCTCCGAGGCGAGCTTCTTTGCAGTTTGACTGCTTCTCGCGTAGCGAATCAGTGGCTTCTTCTTGAGTGAGAGCAGAACCGCCACCAAGCCTTCGGCGCAGCGTTCCAGCGCGTCCGGGTTCCAGACATCAGGCGCGCCTGCAAAAATGCGCCAGCGTGGCAGCATCATCTCGAAGCTGAAGAGATCCGGGTTCACGACCGTGTAATCGGCAAAATGTTCCTGGACAATCTTGACGACTTCGTGGTCATCTGCCTCGGCAAGTCGTTCGAGAGAGGACTTCATGGCAACGTTCGTAAAGTAGAGTTGGTACTCGCCATACTTGGGGTCTCTGAGTTCATCGGTGAGTAGTCTTATTGTTTCTGGTGAAGGCCGGATGAGACAGACGCATTGCAGGTGTCTCATTTTCTCCCTTGTGGTGTTGTCCAGTCGATCGATAAGATATACTTCATGGCTGAGTAAGCTCGACTGCGTGATGGCCGTCGATACAATCGGTAATGTGTCTCTGTCGAGCAGTAGAATCTTCATTTTCGATGTGGTCGACTCTCCAGTGGGCGATATTATCTTGGAGATGTAGCCAGCAATAGCCTGTGATACGTCCATATTCGCAATGCCCGCGCTTGTAGCCAAGAGATCTTCGTCGCAGGCTAAGTAGCACAAAAGCAGCGCCTCCGGCCGTCAGATATTGATCGCCTCGCTCCGACCAACCTGACTCGACTCTTCCAACGCCGATCAGATTTGTCTCGAGATTATCGAGCTCCGTAGAGTGTACACGTGCCCCGCCGCCTCCCGTGATAGATGTTGCCGTTAAACGAAGCAACAAATAAACGATGCGTTTTAATACTTCCTCGCTATTTAAAGAAATATCTCTACCTATATCTATAAATAGAAGATAAGCAATATAGAATAGATAGTATTTTAAAAAAAAAATTATATATTAATTGAATCTAATCTATATAACTATAATTATTTTATTTTCTATTAAATATAATATTACTATCCTAATAATATATATTATAGAACATAGAGTTGCTCCCTAGATATAAATAGAGGCTATATTAAAGAGATATCTTAGAAATAATTCTAAAGAAATTATTAAGCTACTATAAAAGAACTAGTCTTAAGTTGTCTATAAAAATAGCCTTATTTATAAAAGACTTAATATTAAGTAGAATATCAAAACCTATAAATATAATTAATTAAATATATAAAACTATAGAAGTTATATAAAAATATAATAGAAAATCTAAATCTAGTTTATAGGCTAAAAAAAATTAAAAATAAGATTTTATAATATAAAATTAAAAAATACTATATTTAGAAAAAATTATATAATATAAAAATAAAGTATTTATAGTAAAAAGAACTATTATATTATAGAAATAGATTAATATACTATTTAGACTATAAGTCTATTAAAAACTACTAGGAAGATATTAAAGGAAGGAAAAACTAGATGCTTAGAGGAAAACCTTCTTTTCTATATTAGTAAATAGGATTAGAATTAGGTTAGTGCCTCTAAGGGGTTAGTGCGTGTATACGCTTAAGGAGTAAACTTAAAGTAATAAAGAGTTAAAAAAGAAAAAAGTAAAGAAAAGTAGGGAAAAGAATTTATAGAAAGGAAAAGAAAGAATAAAGTAATAGAATAAAGTAAATAAAGGTAGAAAGAGAGAGAGTTAATAGTAAAAGACTTAGTTATAGTTAGGTTAAGGCTAGATTAAAGGTAGGGTAAGTCTAGGATAAATAGTAAAGTATATAAAGTTAAGGGAGGATAGAATTTACTAAAGGTTAAAAAGTAATTATTATATATTTACTTTATTTTTATTAATAATTATAAAGTAGCTATAGAGCTAAGGTAGATCTAAAATAGGTGTGTTTTATTATTATACTATAAATATAGTTTATTATCTAAATAGGTATAAAGAATAAATTAAATAAAGATAATAAAGCCTTTTATAATACCTATATTTATATATAACTAGTATACCTAGTAGGCTATATTACTTAACCTAGTAAATTCCTTATACTTTACTTTTTCTATTTTTCTTCTTCTTTTTAATACTATTATAAGTAGTATATATCTTAATTACCCCTCTTTTTTCTTTTTTCTTTTATTTCTTTACCTATTAAAAGAGCGCCTATTATCTAATTTAGATATAAGCGCACTTTACGCTAAGGCTATATCTTATATTAGAATTAGATAGGATTTAGATAGTCTTTTAGTAGGTCTAGATTAGGCCTAAACTAACCTTATATAGTGTCTATATCTATCCTTACCTACTACTAAGAAAACCCTTTTTTTTTTAAATTTTAAATAAAAATTTCTAATATAGTAATATCTAATCTAGGTCTAGGCTATATCTATACTAACTCTAAGTAGGCCTAAGGATATACTAATTATTCTAACCTTACCCTAGCCTTTTTTACTCTTTCTACGCCTACGCCTATGCCTAAGTTAGAGGCGACTAGCGCCCCTACTAGAGCTAATCTAGTTCTATCTACGCCTATACTGCCCGCCCGCCCTAATCCTAACCTAGAGTTAAGCCGCCCTTACCCTACTACTATATTAGGTACTATTTAGGCCCTACTATACTTATAGTATATTAGCTATATAGAAGGTAGTAAAATTACTTATTTTAATTAAAAGTATATATATTAGGCCTTTACTATGCCTATATTAGGCCTATACTAACTCTAAATAGCTACCTACTCTAAGACTTATACTATTTATAATAAGTAGTATATATTATACTATATTATAAGTAGACCTAATTTATATCTAGTATAAGGCTAATACTAATCTATATAGTTACTACTTAAGGCTTATATAGCTATATTAGCTATAGTAGGGTATGCCTAGGCCTATAGTAGGGTCTATAAGGACTTTACTACTAATATAGAGTTTAGGCGCCTTATTAATAAGGCGCTTAATGTCTAGGCTTACTATAGGGGCATAGTAGGCTTAGTCTAGGCTAGTACTAGATCTATATTAGAGGCTATGCCTTTATTATCTTTTATTATATTAGCTACTAAGGCCGACCTAGCTTTAGTATAGGCCTTTACTAGGCTTATATAAATAACACGTGCTAATAGTAAAAAGCTTAATTATTTAATTAATATATTAGTAGCTTAGTGCTATGATAGGTCTAGCTTAGGTTTAAGTAGCGCTTTAAGTAAAGAGGGGAAGGAGGATTAGAACTAGATTTTTAGGCCTAGATTAGAATTAGGCTAGGGCTAATATAGTCCTATACTATTTTACTTTATAAGATTTCCTTTATTTTTTATACTAGGCCTAATATAGTACTAATAAAGAGATAGATTAGGGCTAAGTAAGGTGCCTATATTATTTAAGATAGTTAATAAGAGTAAGATTTTTAGGATATATATAGGTCTATATTAGGCTCTACTTAGGTCTAGTCTATAGCTATAATAGAATCTATTATATAAATTATATAGAATTAGCTATTATAGGGCTAGTATAGGCGTAGACTTAGTGCGCTTTAGCTTTATATACTCTCTATATATAGTGTCTCTAAGGTAGGCTAGGGTTAGTAATATTATGTTTAGTAAGAGGGATAATAAAGGAGGTTAGGGGGGGTTAAGGAGAGAGTTATCTTAGTATAGTTATAGGCTATAAGCAATATAGGTCTATATTAGGGCTTTATTTCTTTTATTAAAGAGAACGTCTATAGTCTATAGTGTTATAAACGACACTACGTAGGGCCAGTCTATAGTAGGCGCACTATAAAGCCATAGTTCTAGTGCAACACTAGGAAGGAAGTCACGTGATAGATCATTAGATTATTAAGATAATCTAGCGATAAAGGATCATTATAGAATATCAATAATCTAAATAATCTAAGGGATAGTAGAGAACTAGATAAGTATATAAAGGATAGAGATTCTAGTAGCTAGATAGTCTAGATCTCTACTAATTAATCTAAGTAATAGTTTTACTATTAGGAATAACTTCCTAATAGTACTTACTATATACTATAATAAACTAACTTATTAAGTATTAAGCCTGCTTATATTTACCTAACTTACTTCCTAAGAAATAGACCCTTCTATACCTTAGAATAAGCTACTATTATATTTTAATTAGTCCTATTTAGTAAGTTACTTAAAACCTTAAGTAGCACTAACCTTTATAATGTCTACTATAAACGGCAATACTACTACCCTAGCCTAAGTTATTATAGCGTAAGCTAAAACTATTAAGGAAATAAAATAATAGATAGAATATCTTCTAAAATAGCTAGAAGAACTTAAAACTAATAAAGGAAAGAATAACTATAGCTAACTTAAATTCCCTAAGCTAGAGAGCTATAATAGAACTAAAGATAATATTAGGACCTTCTTAACTTAAGCTAAAGCCTACCTTAAGGTTAATAATAGTCTTAATATAGCTAAGAATTAAATTCTTTATATTAGAAACCTTCTAATAGGTAAGGCATTAAAATAGTAGGAGCTAACTCTTAGAGACTATCTTAATAATAGTCCTATAAATTAGAAAATATAAACTAATAAAGCTTTTAAGGACTATAAGAAATTTAAACAACTCCTTAAGAATACCTTTAGCGACCTAGATAAATTATATACTACGACTTATAAACTTAAGTTACTTAAATAAACTAGATCTACTTAGCACTATATATAAAAATTCTAGTAGATCGCTACTAAACTTAAATAGGATAATAATAGCTAAATAGAACTATTCTATAATAGACTATATAAAGATATAAAGGATAAAATCTTAAAGTAGGATCGACCTAGAACTATTAAGGTATTTATTATAAACACTATTAAGATCGATAATTAGAACTACGCCTAACGACTTAAACGTAGTAGAAAATAAAATAGGTTTTATAGGTTTAAGCGTAACTAACCTAACATTAGTAAATAATAAGGAGGATCTATAGTATATAGAACTTACCTAGGACCTATAGAACTTAACGCTACTTATAAAGAAAAAGGAAAATATTATAACTATAAAAAAGTAGGACACTTTATAAATAAATACTAAAGCCCTTAGAAATAATAGAAGCCTATACCTAAAGGATAAAAACTCTAAGCTACTAATAAAGAAAAACTACTAACTAGAAATATTAGTATAACTAATAGTAAAGACTACTTCTCTAAGCTAAAAAGAAATTACTTCTTAGAGGAAGAATTAGATATAGTCTATATTAAGAATAAAGATTAGAAATATAGAACCTAACTACTAGAAATTAGATTAATCGACTTATCTAACGCTTATAATTATATTCTACTCCTATAAGGACCTAAGCTACCAGAATATTATCTAGTTAGTGCACTATTAACTAGAAAAGGAGAACTAGAACCTATTAGAGTTATAATTAAAGGAATAGATATTATAGACCCTTACGCTCTTATTATAAGACTATATAAAGTAAAAGCACACCTTAATCTATGACTTTATCTCCTTAGCGTATAACACCTAGCACTTAGCACCTAACATTAAGACTATACTAGGATCTTATAGGCTTTATACTTATATAATAATTATAGATAATACCTATAGAAGAAATTAGAATATAGGTTATTTCTAAAGTTTATACTAGAATAAGGATATAGCCTATTCCTAGAAATAGATCTATAATACTAAATAATCTAGAAATATAATAAGAATAAACTTATACTATAGAAGTCTAAAAATAAATATTATACTAAGGATAATAATATATATACTATCTAAGCTATAACCTTATAATATAAGGATAATAGAAATAGTATTATAGTAAGTAATCTACTTAGCCTAGATTTAATTAGTATAATAGGTAGGCGACCTAGACACCGCCTACGCTCCTATGCTCTAAAAGAATTAAGCATTTTTTAAACACTATAAGAGGTAAATTAATAATTAGGAAAAGGCAGCTATTAGAGCAACTAAGGCCTTTCTCTTAATAGAGATCTAATTAGTCTCTATATACTATAAATATTAGTAGATATAAATATCTTATTATTACTATTATAATAGTAGGAAAAGAAACCTAGGCAATAATAGATAGTAGAGCCTAAGGAAACTATATCTTACTAAATCTTATTAATAAATTTAAATTACACTAGAAAAATAAAGATAAGCCCTACTAACTTACGACTATAGAAAGAGGCGTAGTAAAGTATAGCTAAGGATAAGTAAAAATAAAGGTTATATAGCTTTTTATCTATATATAAAGTATAAAACACTATATTATATTAGATATTATAGTGATCTTAAGATATAATATAATATTAAAGATACCTTAGTTATAGGTAAGCAATCCTAGAGTTAACTAGAGAATAGGCTAACTTTAGTAGGATATACTAAGATATAATTATAATAATAAGAGCGGCCTAAAGAAGAAGGCACCTTAATTAAATTATAATAGGCCTCTAGGAATATATATAATTACTAGAGAGCCTAAAGCTAATATAATAGAGATTCCTAAGGAATACTTAAAGTATAGTAAGCTATTTAGTAGAGAGCTAAAAATAGGACTACTAGAGTATATACACTAGGACTATAAGATTAAACTCTAGCCTAGTAAGGAACCTAAGTTCTATAAGATATATCCTTAGAACCCTAAGTAGGAGAAAGCACTTAAGGAGTATCTAAAGGAGAACCTATAAAAGGGATATATTAGACTATCTAAATCACTAGTAAGATACTTAATCCTATAGATTTAAAAGAAAAATAGAGAATTATAACTATATATTAACTATTAATAACTAAATAAGATTATAATTAAAAATTAATACCTATTACTACTAATAGTAGAAATTAAGGATAAGCTAGGAAAAGCTAGTTAGTTTACTACCCTTAACCTTAAAAAGGCTTATAACCTTATTTATATTATAAAGGGTTATAAGTAGAAAACTACTATCTAAACTATAAAAGGACATTATAAATATTTAGTAATACCCTTTAGACTTATAAATATACTAGCTATATTTTAAACTATAATTAATAATATCTTATAAAGATAACTAGATAAATTTATTATTATCTACCTTAATAATATCCTTATCTACTCTAATATATTTAAGGAACATAAGAAACATATATATAAGGTACTATAAGTACTATAGGATAATAAGCTACTAGTTAAATTAAAGAAGTATAGATTCTATTAGTAGAAAGTTAAATTTTTAGGATTTAAGATCTAACCTAGAAAAATAAGCATAAGCTAATTAAAGATATAGGTAGTTAAAGAATAGCTAATATAAAAGACACTTAAAGAAGTTAGAGGATTTTTAGGATTTATAAACTTTTACTAGCGCTTTATATATAACTATAGTAAAATTATAATACCACTTATAAACCTTATAAAGAAAGATTAAAACTTCTCCTAGACTAGTACTAAAGAATAAGCATTCTAGGAACTTAAGAGTAAAATTTTAGAAGAACTAGTCCTACTTATAATAGACCTAGATAAACTATTTAAAGTTAAAATAGATGCCTTAGACTTTACTCTAGGCGGATAACTAGGATAATAAGATAAAAAAGAACGACTTTATCTAGTTGCTTTCCTCTCTAAAAAACTTTATAGACTAGAATTAAATTATAGTATTTATAATAAGGAACTTATAGTAATTATTAAAGCATTTAAGGAATAGAAACACTACCTTAAAGGAGTAAACTATAAGGTTAAAGTGCTTATAGACTATAAGAACCTAACCTTATTTATAACTATAAAAGATTTAAATAAATATTAAATTAGATAGTATAAGACCTTTATAGATTATAATTTTAAAATTATATATAGAAAAGGATCTAAAAATAGAAGAATAGACACGCTTAGCTAAAGAAAGGATTTAAAATTAGAAGAACTAGTAGATAATATACTACTATTACGTACTAATAAGGATAGGAACCTTATATTAGGCACCTAAGAGATTAATATAACCTAGTAAGCTACGCTAGATAATATATAGATATAATAAATTATATTAAGCGTTAAGAACAATAAATACCTAAACGATTAGGAAATAAACCTATATATTATAAAGAAAGGCGAGGCCTTCTTATATAATAAATAATAGTATATTCCTAGTACACTTTAGAAACGACTTATTAAAGAAATGTATAAACACCTATTATATAGACACTAGGGTGTAGGGAAGATACTTAATAAACTATAAAGATCGTACAACTTCCTAGAAAGTAGAAAAATTATATAAATAATAATTAAGAAATATAATATATATAATAAAGTAAAATTAGGACGATACACACTATATAGTAAATTATAACTAATACTACTACCTAAAAGAGTATAGTAAATAGTAACTATAGACTTTATTATTAAACTACTAAAGTCTAAAAAACTAATAATAGGAGTTAACTATAATAGTATCCTTATTATTATTAATAAACTTATAAAATATACTTACTATATTCCTTATATAGAATCTAGTAACACTAAGAATCTAGTATATATAGTTTTTAAGATAGTTATCGCTTAATATAGTCTACTAATAAAATTAATATTAGATTATAATAAGTTATTTATATTAAACTTCTAGAAAAGTCTTATAGAAATTATAAAAATTAAGTAGAATCTATCTATAGTATTTTATCTATAAATAGATAGATAAATAGAAATCTTAAACTAGATACTTAAATAATACCTATAAAGCTATATTAACTATTAGTAGAACGATTAGGTAGAATAGCTACCTCTAGTATAATAGGCTTATAATAGCTTAGAAAATAAAAACATAAAAATAATATTATTTAGGGCAAACTATAGATTTAACCTTATAATTAAAATATATATAGTATAAAATATATACGCACTAGTAGCTATAGCGTATATAGTAACTATTATAAACATATAAAAATATTTATAAAAAGAATAGATTTTCCTATAAAACTAAATAAAGTATTATATAAATAAAAAGAGATTATTAGCACTAATCCTAGAGAAGGGGCGTAAAGTATACCTTATTTATAACAATATTAAGATAAAACGACCTAGCGATAAACTTAACTAAAAGAAAATAGGACTATTTATTATTAAATAAAAACTATTAAACACTAACTATAAACTATTATTACTAGAAAGGATAAAAATATATCCTATATTTTATATTTTATTACTAGAGAAAGCACTAGATAGTGCTATAATTACTATAAAAATTATAGTAGAAAATATAAATAAGTATAAAGTAGAAAGAATCCTTAAGGCATAAGGAAATATTAAATATTATTATTATCTTATTAAATAGAAAGGATACCTAAATTTAGAAAACATATAGGAACTAATATATAACCTTAAGAACTACTTATAGTTACTTAACTATTTCTACTAAAGAACGCCTCTTATTCTAATAAACTAATTTTATATAAAGAACTAACGCTAAATTCTATATCTAGAGAACGTATTAATATAGGATCTAGCTCCTTAGAAGATATAGGAGGGGGATTAGAAGTCTAATAACGCTACTTTAATTCCTCCTACTTAATACGCTCTAACTCTTCTATATTATTAATACTCTATATAACTATATGTATTATTTTCTTAAACTATAATTTCTTTTATTTTTAAAGATAACGCACCTTTATGCTTACCCTCTCTAGTTCCTCTTCTATATCTTCTAGTTTAGATTTAGCCTTATAATACTAATTACTAATATAATAGAGCTACTATAGAGTAAGAGGATTTTTATTATAGTAAGATTAATTAAGGCGAACACACTTATAATAATAAGAGGAGTCTACTTTAGACGCCTTATAGTCTAAGATACCCTATTCCTTATAAAAGGAATATAGGGGTGTGTTAATAAGCTTTCTAACTATTAATTTAAGAAGGGCGTTTTACTTATCTATTTTATAAGAAACTTTTTAAGAATAAATAAAAGGCCTTATAATATAATTAGCTAGTATAATAGTATATAATAATATAAGAGGGAAAATTATATAGATATATAGGCGGCCTAATCTAAGGGCCTTAAGGATAAGACCTATAGAGGAGGAGTATTATATTATAAATAACACTATATAAGGCTAGTCTATAGTAGGCGCACTATAAAGCTATAGTCCTAGTGTAATACTAGGAAGGAAGTTATATAATAGATTATTAGATTATTAAGATAATCTAGTAATAAAGGATTATTATAGAATATAAATAATCTAAATAATCTAAAGGATAATAGAGAACTAGATAAGTATATAAGGGATAGAGATTCTAGTAGTTAGGCAGTCTAGATCTCTACTAATTAATCTAAGCAATAGTTTTACTATTAGGAATAACTTCCTAACGGTACTTACTATATACTATAATAAACCGACTCTCTAAGTATTAAGCCTACTTATATTTACCTAACTCACTTCCTAAGAAACAGACCCTTCTATAACTTAGAATAAGCCACTATTATAATTAAAGAGTAAGCTAAGGTCTAGTAAAGTAAGAATAGCTTATAAATTACTAAAAGAAGGTAGGAAAGGCTATATTAACAGTAGTGATTTATACTAGGAGCTAGGAGAAGGAAATTATATAATTAAAAAAGCGCTCTAAGCTAGAGAATCTAAAAAGAAAAGCTTAGTATTTAGAAAAAGTATAATTAGAACTAAGAGGCTTAAAGTGTTCTTAGCTTCTAGTATACTATAAGTAACTATAAACTAACTATCTATATAGATAATATTATCTAGCTCTTTTAAAGCGTCTAATACTATTAAAAATAACTCTAGTCTAATTCTTTACTTAGAAATCTCTAGAGTGTTTATTACTATAAAACTACTAGAGCTATATAAGATCTTATTATACTTATGTTTCTAAGAAGCGCTATTATAGCTATAATTAGAGTTAGGTATAGTAAATAATTTAATAGGTAATAGCTAAAGAAAAAAAGTAAAAAACACTAAGGCCGCCCTCTAATTAAATATCTAGGCTATTATATAATAGTAATCTTACTTTTCTTTTACTTTTTAATTAATAGATAAATAAAAGAAAAATAGTTTATAAAAAAAAAGTAAAATAAAAAAAAGCTAGGTAGTTATATAAATAAAGAGATACTTAATAAAAGCACTAATAAAAAGCATACTTATAATTACTCTATAGAAAAAGGCTTTAAGCACTACTTTATACTAATAAAGCTCTTATATACGCCTTAAGGTATAATATATTTACTTATAAAAAGCTTTATTTATATAACTAAATAAAAAGTATATTATAGTAGAAGTATATTACTTATTAATTAACGCTAAGGAAGCCTATAGCTAAGCGCCCTATAGGCTACCTATAGGCTACTAAGAGATAGATATTATTTACTACCTAAAAAGGCTATATATCTAGGTAGTAATAACTTTATCTTTATAGATAAAATCTAGCCTTTATTAAGGCTAGATATATTATAATAAGGCCTTAATTTTATATATAAATAAGGAAGCTATTTCTAGCTTTATATAGCTTATTAAGGATAACTAGAAAGCGTAATAAGTATACCTACTATAGCTACTATGATGTGTAATCTAAATCCACTTGGCCAAATCACAATCTTCAGAAAAACTCCGTCGGTCAATTTGGTACCACTGCTGACTCTCTCTTCCTTGCCATGGCCGTCATTGGCCAGTGCATCCTACTCGCGCAACGAAATTCGCTCGGGTCTTCATGACACGTCCTCGCATCATTTACGATGGCCTGCGGCGATTCATTCGCAGCAACGCCTCGAGGCGTTACCACCACGACCTCGAAGCTGATGTTATTTCTGCTAGAAGATATTGTCTAGCGCAGCTACGGTTCGCTCGTCACCCATCAACAATATTTAGCGAGGCACGTCAACGTTTTAACATATGTACAGAAAAGGCGACTACGATGCACATATTATCCGTCGATTCGTGCCTCCTCCGACGCAGGACATGTACGTCGCCCTCCGCACCCTCAATCTCGAACTCGTGCGCCTCCCCGAAGTCGTTTCCAACCCAACCATTGGCATGATGCGTATCCAGTTCTGGCAGGACTCGATCCGGAACACCTTTTCCGGCAGCCCGCCCCGCGAGCCCATCTGTATTCTCCTTAACCACGCCCTCACCTCACTCGAATCACGCATCGACGGCCCCTACTCGTCTACGAAGAGCTCCATCAAGTTCTGGATCACACGGCTGCTGCGCGCACGCCAGAAGCACATGGACGACCGCCCATTCTCTAGTCTAGCCGCACTCGAGGATCATGCCGAGCACACGTACTCGACCATGATGTACTCGACGCTCACAGCCCTCCCTTTGCGCTCTGTAGATCTCGACCACCTCGCTAGCCACGTCGGCAAAGCGTGTGGGATCGTCGCCGCGCTGCGCGGCATTCCCTTTCTTGCCGCGCCGACGACTCCCGTTACGACGCCTAGTAGTGCTGACGCACCCGTCGCTCGAGGACCTTCGCTACTGCTCCCGCTAGACATAATGGCTGAGGAGGACGTAAAGGAGGAAGAAGTATTTCGTCAAGGCCCCGGCGCACCTGGACTCCAGAATGCGGTGTTCCGGGTTGCCACACGAGCTAACGACCACTTAATTACGGCGCGGGAGATGCTCAAGCGGCTGCAGGCGGGACAAGACGCCGGGCATGAATTCGAACATCAGAATGAGGGTGGGCACTACGTGTACGATGGCGAGAACGAGAGCGATAGGGTGAGGAACCTACGCCGCGGCTTCCCGGTACTTCTCGAGGCGGCACCGGCTGCTCAATTCCTTGAAAACCTGGAGAAGGCCAATTTTGACCCGTTCTCAGTCAGAAGTGGAGGTTGGAGGCTGCCGTGGCGGATTTGGCAGACACTTTCAAAGGAGAGACTGTAAAATATGCGGATCATTATGATTACTTGATAAATTGTGTTTTTACCTCGGAGTTGAGGGGAAATATGGTACACTGCTTATTAACACCTAATAAAATAAAGCCTACCTATTCTTGCTGTACAGGGCCTTCTCTCGAGTCGCCGAAACCGGGTTCCGATGTTAGTGTTAATGGAGTCAGTGATGCGCCGGCTAAGCTTCGGTCCTGCTCCACGCCTACTCTTCGTCCCCTGTCGTCTCGTACTGTTTATGTCTTCTGATACGATTTAAGAAAACTGGTCCGTCAACACATATCATGCTCTACGAACTGATAGCAATCGTACGTGTCACGCCTCTGAGCTATTCTCCCAGCCCCTTCCGCTAAAATTTTCGCAGGTCCGCCCTGGCAACCTCGCCGAGGTCAAAGAGTACGCCATCCTATCCCAAATCTCGACACTCTCACTTTCACTCGCGTACCGAGAAACCTTTATTTCAGCGACTGACCAATCCGGCAGAATCGCCACGACCGTCGGCTCTACCGTACTCCGCGACGGTGGCGTTATTCGCGGCCTCAGCAACTGGGGCGTCTTCGCCCTGCCCCGACCGGTCTCCGTGCACCAGGTCCGGCACCACCATGGACACTACTTCGTCATGCGCTACGATGCCTCAACAAGGCTACACGACAAGGTCCGTAGCGTCATGCGCCTCGAGCCACGCATGATTCGTGCCGGCCACGTGCGGCTCGGCGATGGAAAGCTCGATACGCTGGCGCGTTTCGGCGCGCCAAAGTGGCGGACTGATGTAAGCGAGGCGTAAAGGGCCTGTTGTGCTACTAGATAGCCGATCAATACGAAACGACGAAATATGGGAGTGAGTAGTAAGCATTATATATTATACTTTCAAAGACCTAAATAGGTACCCATCTATCGAGCAAAAGCACGGGCGGGAAACTTGCGAGCAGGCCAAAAATATTAAAAGGAGTGAATCGCGGGTCGAAAATACTCCGTCCGAGCTGTGAAAACAGCAAAAATATTAATGCAGCTCGATGTCCTTTCAAATGTATAATATTTAATCGGTATAAGGTTGTGGGCATTCCAACTGCTGCGACTATAAGTGATCGGATCATGTCACCGTATAAGTTTTTGTCAAGTGCATCCTAATTTCAAGGGGAACTTCTACCATCAATCGCTTATACCCAACATACGTATGATGGGGTAGTTATGACGCGGATTAAAATAAAGTTGCCGGTGCCGAACGTGTTTCCTTTCTAGCGTGTCAGAATATCACGGCATAACATCACTATCATCTTATTTATGTTTAGCATCTCGCTGGGTCCAACGCGCCTTTGTATGCGCCAGGGACGATGAGACGTCCTGTTCTACCCAGGCGGATTTGTTGGTTGTAGCTCTAGCAGAAAGTAGTTCCTGAACTAAGGCAATGGCGACCCAGTTGTCAGAACAATAACCCTACTGTCCGTCAACTTCCATTCGGTCGGGCTTGCCAATATCACGCGCTCGACACCACGATACAAAGTCATCTATCACACCCGGCCATGCACCATCCTCAGACCAGAATGAGAGCGTGTCGTCAGCCATGCTCTTGATAGCGAATTCGAGCGTCATATTCCACATGTCGCGATTGATTGAATGTGTCCACTTTTCGGCGAGAAAAGCTTTCCAAAGCTCAAACCAGTCGCGATGTTTGTTCTGCCACCGCATGCCGGGAGAGGCGAAGAGCATGTTCCAGTAGACCAACGCATTTTCCAGGTCGAGAGCTCGTTGATCCTTCTCGCGCCCGACAATAAACGCATATCTGTATACTTTCTTGAACAACTCGATGTCAGTAGCGAGCTGAGACGTGCAACTCCTGAGAAAGCTCGCGTGTGAATTGTGAGAACATTCAAGGCTGAAGAGATATATTAGCACGGGTTTCACGGACGTGTGAGCGAATAGTCATACTTGGTGGTCCTCCAACCATCAACAAAGCCTTTCCGCGTGATTTCTCCGATACTTGGCGCTTGCAAGAGTTCCAGGGCGACAAAGAGCTCTGCATTCTCGATATTGACGCCGAGATAGTTTCCAAGGTATTTCATTGTAGAATCGACTTCTATCTTATCTTTGGCGTCATGTTTATCATCTGGTCCCTGTAAGCAGCGGACTTGGTCCTATCTAAAAAGTATTGTACCTCGCAACTCGTCAAAAGTTGTTTCCAGTTGAGCTTCGAGAGCTGCCCGGCCGTGTGGCACAGTTCCTATCGAGTTGAAATACCTGTGGCCGGCAGATCAGCAGCTTTTACATGAATGGTGAATGCGTAAGAGGCCGTGCATCAGCTTGGAATTCACTATAATCACGGCACACATGGACGCAGTGAATCATGTGATAGTGCTGTAAAGAGACGAGTACCGTAACTGCCTTGGATCTGCAGAATTGTCGGGGCTACCTTGGATCACTTTCGGTGTGACGTATGGGGAAATTGATTTAACTTTGTAGTGCATATGCTGTTTGATTCGCCTCATGATCATTATTTCGTGGTGGCTTGAGGTCTATCGCATGAATATGTTCCGAGTGGGGAAGAGAGCCGCCGACAACGACGGAGAGGACTATGTTAGGCTGCCGGTGATACACGTGATATGAGTTACTCGGATCATTATTCAGAAGCGACGATGGATACAGAGACAGAAGGCGTGATAAGAGCAGCGGTCAGGTCGCACTGCATTTGAAGGTTGTCGGACTATGCTCGGTCGTACTTGAACGCTGTCCAATGGTAGCACTCCACTGAAAGCCCGCCAGCGTTGGCCGAACGCCGCCGTGGAAGCAGGGAGCGAACTCAGCACTATTGTCGTATTCGTGGTTGCTCCTGCTCCTCCATCCGCCATCTTGCTGAGCTGACTTTGAAAATGTTAGGTGCGTAGCACCGAGCTGGTTTCGTGCTAGCTAGTTGGCTAGTAACATGGGGATGGCGGTATCATCTGGCGGGTTTCGGGGCGACACATAAACGCCTTGGCGATGAACCTCCAACAGGCCGGTAGAGTATGTATCCACTCCTCACAATTGTACAAAAGAGAAACACATGCAGGAATCTTCTGAGAAAGGGGCAAAACAAGAAAGGAGCGAAACCTACTCGTTTACTGCTTCATTAATTCTATAGCCAGAGGACTTGAGGAACTGGGGAGGAAAGGAGTTAGTACTGCGGACAAATTTGTGCTTCGTTATTATAGTTGGTATGGCGCGTGATAGGACGGGACTGTTGCCACTAGACTCTCCGGTGTTTATGTCTAGTAGAGAGAGAGAGTGTGTGTGACGAGCCAATGGCGACATGGCCTCGTATATGAGAGCATTCTATATTTTGGAATGGCGGTTGTACTTACTTTTGTAGCCGTACGATCAGTCACGCCAGTCATGGTCGTGAACTGGTTAACCAACGCCTTGAGCTGTGCTGGGGCAGGGGGGGCCATATTGACGAGATCACGGCGGGCGGGGAATTATGAGCGAATCTTTTGGCAGAAGTTACCGACGGATAAAAGATCGTTGGAACTCGTCCGCTCTCGAGCTTTCTTTTCACCCAGTACTGCAATTTTGCGGTCTGGAATGTATAGGACAGTGAATGTGCAGTCCGGCATACAACCGCCCTAGAGAGATAGGGTGGTTATATGCAGGTCGCTAGGTATAGAGATGGTGCAGCTGTGGCGATAGATCTTCAGTGAACTATGAAGGCAGCTAGAGCGGTCGATTTGTTGGGTTCGTTGTTGGGCCAAGTGATTGTCCGAGAATTGAAACGTTACTGACTTGCATTTTGATAACGACAAGTTCGGGTGGGACGACGGAGGGGCAGAGTCGGTCGCGTTAGGCTATAGGAAAGAAACTTTAAAAACAGCTTAAATTATAATTCTAAGTCAACCTATAATCAATAATATACAGCATACTAATTATATAGTAAAAGTAAATATCCTCTATAAAAGATAAGTTTAATCCCTTCTATATTAAAGTATTTTTTATTAGTTTTTATTAATTCTATTATTAATAATCTTTATAGTAACTAATATTATAATTAAGAAGATATAACTAGCTATAAATATTAACTTATATAAACTATATTAATACTAAGTCTATAAATTTCTTTTTTAATATTTTATTTTCTATATAATTATAATCCTAATTTCTATAGTAATAAAAAGTCTTAAAAAAGTCTTAAATATATTAAGGACTTATAAATTATCTCTAAGTAGTACCTACTATATACTATAATAAACTTTTTTTAATATTAAATCGATTAAATTTTATTTAATTTATTATAAAAAGTATATATGTTATAGTTTAAAATAAACTATTACTATATTAACTTATAAATTATTAATATAGATTATATAATATTAGTAATTTTAAAATAAATAAAATGATTTTTACTAGTATTATAAAAATAGTTATATATTAATATAGAAATAGTTTTAAATTTTATTTAAACTTTTCTAATGTTTTTAAAAAGCTATTTTAATTATTATAGTAGTATTATTCTTTAGTAAAATAAATAAATTATACTTTTATTAATAATTATTTTATTTAAAATAACTTTTTTAGCTAAATAGATTAATATTATTATTAACAAAACTATTAATATTTTAATAAATTATAAAAAAACTCTATAATTTATTAAAATTTTAGATTTTACTAAAGTAAGAATAAAAGTAGTAAAGAACGCTTAAAGGAATGTGCAATTATAGAGCAGGCTAGTACATTAGTATTTTCTTAATGAACTACGCTAATAAACTGTCCTAAAGTCGCTACCTGTAACGGTGGCTTATTCTAAGTTATAGAAGGGTCTGTTTCTTAGGAAGTGAGTTAGGCAAATATAAGCAGGCTTAATACTTAATGAGTCGGTTTATCGTAGCACGTAGTAAGTACCGTTAGGAAGTTATTCCTAATAGTAAAACTATTACTTAGATTAATCAGTAGAGATCTAGACTGCCTAGCTACTAGAATCTCTATTCCTTATATACTTATCTAGTTCTCTACTGTCCCTTAGATCATTTAGATCATTTACATTCTATAATGATCCTTTATTAACGGATCATTTTAATAATCTAATAATCTATTATATGACTTTCTTCCTAGTGTTGTACTAGGACTATAGCTTCGCAGTGCGCCTACCATAGACTAGCCCTACGTAGTGTCGTTTATAACATAATACTCCTCCTCTATAGGTCTTGTCCTTAAGGCCCTTAGATTAGGCCGCCTACGTGTCTATGTAATTTCCCTCTTATATCATTATGTGCCATTATGTCGGCTAATCGTATTATAAGGCCTTCTATTCGTTCTTAAAAAGTTTCTTATAAAACAGATAAGCGAAACGCCCTTCTTAAATTAATGGTCGGAAAGCTTATCGACACACCCCTATGTTCCTTTTATAAGGAATAGGGTATCTTAGACTATAAGGCGTCTAAAGCGGACTCCTCTCGTTGCTATAAGTGTGTTCGCCTTAATCGATCTTACTATAATAAAAATCCTCTTACTCTGCAGTAGCTCTATCGCATCGGCAATTAGTATCGTAAGGCCGAATCTAAACTAGAAGACGCGGAGGAGGAACTAGAGAGGGCGAGCGTAAAGGTGCGTCGCCTTTAAAAACAAAAGAAATTATGGTTTAAGAAAATAATGCGCGCAGTTGCATAGGGTATCGATAATATAGAAGAGTTAGAGCGTGTTAAGCGGGAGGAATTAAAGTAGCGTTGTTAGACTTCTAATCCCCCTCCTATATCTTCTAAGGAGCTAGATCCTACGTTAATGTGTTCTCTAGATGCGGAATTTAGCGTTAGTTCTTTATATAAAATTAGTTCATTAGAATAGGAGGCGTTCTTTAGTAGAAATAGTTAAGCAACTGCGAGCAGTTCTTAAGGTTATGTATTAGTTCCTATGTGTTTTCTAAATTTAGGTATCCTTTCTATTTAATAAGATAATGATGATTTTTAATGTTTCCTTATGCCTTAAGGATTCTTTCTACTTCGTACTTATTTATGTTTCCTACTATAATTTTTATAGCGATCGTAGCACTATCTAGTGCTTTCTCTAGTAATAAGATATAGAATATAGGATGTATTTTCATCCCTTCTAGTAATAATAGTTTATAGTTAGTGTTTAATAGTTTTCGTTTAATAATAAATAGTCCTATTTTCTTTTAGTTAAGTTTATCGCTAGGTCGTTTTATCTTTATGTTTTTACGGATAAGGTATACTTTATGCCCCTCCTCTAGGATTAGCGCTGATAATCTCTTTTTATCCGCGTAATGCTTTATTCGGTTCTATAGGAAAATCTATTCTTTCTATAAATGTTTTTATGTGTCCGTAATAGTTACTATATGCGCTATAGCTGCTAGTGCGTGCACATTTTATGCCGCGTGTGTTTCGATTATAGGGTTAAATCTATAGTTTGCCCTAAATAGTGACATTTTTATGTTTTCGTTTTCTAAGCTATTATAAGCCTATTATGCTAGAGGTAGCCATTCTACCTAATCATTTTATTGATAGTTAATATAGCTTCGTAGGTATTATTTAAGTATCTAGTTTAAGATTTCCGTTTGTCTATCTATCTATAGATAAAATACTATAGATAGATTCTGCTTAATTTTTATAATTTCTATAAGACTTTTCTAGAAGTTTAACGTAAATAACTTATCGCGATCTGATATTAGTTTTATTAGTAAACCGTGCTAAGCGATAATTGTCTTAAAAACTATATATGCTAAGTCCTTAGTATTACTAGATTCTATATAAGGAATATAGTAAGCATATTTTATAAGTTTATCGATAATGACTAGGATACTATCGTAGCTAACTCTTATTATTAGCTCTTTAGACTTTGGTAGTTTGACGATGAAGTCTATAGTTATTATTTACTATGCTCTTTTAGGTAGTGGTATCGGTTGTAATTCGCTGTATAGTGCATATCGTCCTAATTTTACTTTATTATATATATCGCATTCCTTAATTATTATTTACATAATTTTTCTACTTTCTAGGAAGTTATACGATCTTCGTAGTCTATTGATTATCTTCCCTACACCTTAGTGTCTATATAATAGGTGTTTATGCATCTCCTTAACGAGTCGTTTCTAAAGTGTACTAGGAACATACTATCGTTCGTTATATAAGAAGGCCTCGCCTTTCTTTATAACATATAGGTTTGTTTCCTAATTATTTAGGTATTCGTCGTTTTTAACGCTTAATGCAATTCGTCGTATCTATATATTATCTAGCGTAGCTTGCTAGGTTGCATTGATCTCTTAGGTGCCTAATACAAGGTTCCTATCCTTGTTAGTACGTAATAGTAGTGCGTTATCTACTAGTTCTTCCGATTTTAAATCCTCTCTTCGGCTAAGCGCGTCTGCTCTTCCGTTTTTAGATCCTTTTCTATATATAATTTTGAAATCATAGTCCGTAAGGGTTTCGTACTATCTAATTTAATATTTATTTAAATCCTTTATAGTTATAAATAAGGTTAGGTTCTTATGGTCTATAAACACCTTAACCTTATGGTTTGCTCCTTTAAGGTAATGTTTCTATTCCTTAAATGCTTTAATGATTGCTATAAGTTCTTTATTATAAATACTATAATTTAATTCTAGTCTATAAAGTTTCTTTAAGAGGAAGGCGACTAGATAAAGTCGTCCTTCTTTGTCTTATTGTCCTAGTTGTCCGCCTAGAGCAAAGTCTAAGGCATTTATTTTAACTTTAAATGGTTTATCTAGGTCTACTATAAGCAAGACTGGTTCTTCTAAAATTTTGCTCTTAAGTTCCTAGAACGCTTATTCTTCTGTATTGGTCTAGGAGAAGTCTTGATCTTTCTTTATAAGGTTTATAAGTGGTATCGTAATTTTGCTGTAGTCGCGTATAAAGCGTCGGTAAAAGTTCGCGAATCCTAAAAATCCTCTAACTTCTTTAAGTGTCTTTAGTGTTGGCCATTCTTTAATTACCTATATCTTTAATTGGCTTATGCTTATTTTTCTA
>JAFEME010000366.1:0-30287 GCA_018831755.1 Niveomyces coronatus
ATAAAAAACCAAAAAAAAAAAAAAAAAAAAAAAAAAAAATTGGTGTCGTTTTTATTCTAGCTTGTCCCTGTGATCTTCCCTGTGATTTTCTGTCCCTGTGACTTGGCTCGATCCCATATGGTGCTTGGAAGAGCCTCCCACCAAAAAGAAAAATGATGGAGCGGCCGCTTTCGCTCGCCGCCATTCTAATTGCTCAATCATGATTGGCTGCAAGATGGGCGTGTTTTCCGCTCAGGAATTAAGCATAATTGACCGCGGACTTGTTTGCACAGGCATGCAATTGACGGGTGCAGAAATCTCGACGATTTCGAGAAAAACTCTTCACTGCAGTCATGATCTTTTCGCTAGCCGGATATATTCAAAGTAGTGGGAGGAATAATTTATATCGAAGCGAGCCTGCGAATAGCTGAGGGACAGAGGCCGGCATATGCACACTCCCATACACGATGACCGACATCGGCCATCTTAGCTCATGGTGCGCATAGATGCATAGCAATGCAAAGGGTCGATAGAATTGCGATGACGGCCGAGATCGTAGTCAATAGGTCATATTTTGCATAATCAAGGCTCGGTAAGCTTAAACAACGCTTCATGTCACGAACAATGTGTCCTTTCTTTCAATGCCTCGCGAAACTACAAAGCGCGTCTGCAGCATGTCTCTTTCAGCTCGGCCCAGCAGGGCGTGCCTTATCCTGTTCATCGTACAATGTCCTCGCCGGCCTTTCATATACAAAAGGGAGGCCTTTCTTCCAAGCTCATGATGGAGTGCTTGGGGCATCATCCTCCTTCTTTCCGTCCTTGACATCAGTATCTGTCCTCTTGGTCAAGACCTCGTCAATGACTCCAAGCTCCAGCGCTTCCTCCGCGCTCAGATATTTGTCGCGCTCCATCATGTCGTTGATCTCCTCCATGCTGTATCTATCGTGACCCTTGGCCGTGTTCAGATGGTGTCGCATAATCTTGTTGGACTGCTCGCGAATCTTCTGTATCTGGTTGGCGTAGATCAATATGTCGGACGCCTGTCCGCGCGTCCCGCCGAGCGGCTGGTGAATCATGATGGAGCTATGCGGGAGCGCGAACCGCTTGCCCGCCTCGCCGCCAGCCAGCAGAATGGCAGCCATGGACGCCGCGCCTCCGATGCAGACGGTCGAGACGGGCGATTTGATATAGGTCATTGTGTCGTAGATGGCCATGCCTTTTGGTCGCACGCAGGGTCAGTCATCCTGCCGGGTCTGGTTATAAGGTTGCGGCACCATACCTGATGTGACCGAGCCGCCCGGCGAGTTTATGTACATGGTAATCGGCTTGTCGGGGGTATCGGATTCGAGCCAGAGTAATTGCGCAACGATCGACGCAGACATGTAGTCGTTGACTTCGCCATTGAGGCAAATTATACGCTCCTATACTGCATTAGCGATTACATGCCCGTCTCGACCTCGCGAACGAGACGGTTCCCACCTGCAAAAGCTTGGAAAATATGTCCCCTAAACCAACCCCATTAGTATACTGCCTATCGCCGTCTAGGCTTCATGTCAGCCATACATGTTTTTCGTCCAGCGGCCTACACAATCGTCAGCGCGAACTCATGTACCCTCACCGTCAATCAGCGCCTCACCGAGGTTTCTTCGATATATGGCATGGGTAGATAGTCCATTGTCGGCGGCGTCCCCGATGACGCCGCCGATCCAAAGCATCGCACATGACGCGTTGGTATTCGCCGCAGCGCCGGCAACAGTCTGGCAGATCGCAACATGACGCTTCCGGCTCGCGACTAGATGGGACGAGCAGAGCTGAGGAGGCCGAGCTGGTACTGTTGCGTGGGGGGAAAAGGTCGAGACCAGCCTGTGACGCAACGCGCTTCAAGCTCGGCTCGGCTCCACTGTTCCTTGTTCGCACCGAGGCGTCTCCAAACTTTTTTTTTTACCCTCGTCCTTCACTCACTTGACACCTTTCAATCTGACCACGTCCTCGCATAAACCAATGGGCACGGCGATCGGATGCTCATGAAGCGGTGCGCGACAGCCGTGTCACGCAGCTTCTGCGTCTCCGGCCGCCGATGGACGTCTCATAGCAGCTCGTCCCTGGAAAGCGAGGCGCTGCTCAAAAAGATCAGCGCCAAGGTCAACGATGGCGCATACGGCGACAAGATTCGGGTCGACCCCGACAGCAAGACAATCGTCACGCCCAACGGTCAGCTCCCGATGTCGGTCCTGTTCGACCCGGCGTGGATCAAGTCCCGCAGGCGACAGGCCAAGGCGCCGCCGAGGCTGGTGACGGATCACTTTAGAAAACGACTTTTGAGCAATCCATTCGGTAAGCCACATGCATGTCATGCAGTCGAGACGACGATCTGCATCGGCTGACTTGACCGCAGCGAATGCGCTCGCGACGCCGCTGCGACACTGCCCGGTGACCAATACACGCCAGCCGCGCTTCTTTTTCCAGGAGTTTGACATTGTGCGGCATCCGGACACGAACGAGGCATGGTTTGCGCCCGGTAACGAGGAGTTCAAACATGTGCAGAAGAATAATGAGATCCGATCGAGCGATGTGCCAAGCACAAACGAACCCCGGACCGAACAAGCAGCAGCAGCAGCACTGGAGGACTCGCCGGCTTGTGTCAAATGCTACGCGGTATCACAGAAGTCTGTCATTGATGCCATCGGCGGAAAAAAGAAGAAACTACGAGGCTCCCTACTAGCGCTAAGACGCGGCATGGCCATGAAGCCGGAAACGAGCTCGCCCGTGTGGCGCCAGGACATGGGAGATGTGGTGCTGCGGATGATGCGGCGCGAGGCGGCTACCGCGCTGATCCAGCGGACGAATGTGGCAGAGAGCAGGTTTGTGCAGCCCTGCGGAAGGTGGGAAGATATACAGCATGTCGAAAGCCGCGGCTGCATACTCTGGCTGCCGCGGAACGCTAAGCAGGAGACGGCAGCGCGGCAGTATGCCACGTACGACATTGACGGTGTCAAGTTTGGCGGCAAGATGGCCGTCCATAATCTGCTCTGGCTGCTCGGGGGCGAAGAGGCTGCCAGGCTGTCTCAAGAGTCCAAGGTCTTTCGCGAGCACGACGTGCTGGTGCTCAAGAATTGGAAGAGTAAGAGCATGAAACAGCTACATCTGCTGCTCTGGAGACTACAAGGGTACATAGACACCCCTCTCTAACAAAACCGTTTTGTATATATAGGATTTTAAAAAAAAAATGTACAATATTAACTGTAAAGTAGCAGGCCTTTCTTTCACATATAGCGCGCATGTCTTGAGATTGGCTGCTCAGGCCTGCTCGGCAAATGAGTCTGATTTGGGCATGGGCCTCCGCAAGTGCTCACCGAAGCTCACAGAATGAGACGTATTTATTAACGATGAAAAGACGGGCTTGACCACGATAGCGCAGAGAGGAGAATTCCCAAGGCAGAAATAAATAATGAGCTCTGAAAATTCTGAGGTGAAGCAATTCAAATGCCGAGGATTATACCATCTTCATAACCTAGACTAACAAGTACGTACTGTACTTACTTGTGTATAAGTAGGCTACCCACGCAGCCAATCCTCGGTTCTGCCTAAAAAAAAAAGAGAAGCTTGATAATGATCGCTTCCTACTTAATAATTTGAATAAGAGATGACGAGAAAATTCCTCCCTATAATCATGTCCAGAACCCATCCTCTATGAAGCAGTCATCTTTCACTATACAGCTGCGGTGATTTGCGATTGGTAATTCCAAAGTTGACGCCCCCGCTCTTCCCAGTCGACACTCTGATTATCGTGCAAAAGCTGACAATTCGCCACAGCGAAAAGAAATTCACGCCGCCAAAGCGCAACTCGAGGAATACAGAGAATACCTACGCGACACTAGCACGCTCGCGGGCATAGAAAAAAAAAAGAAAAAAAAAGAAAAAGGAGAAGAAGAAAAGCAAACTCGCCAAGTAGCCGCATAGGCATCCGGCATGGTCGACGAGAACCCCGAGCTCGTCCAGCCCGAGAGCTGGACGCGCATGCATTCGTGGTCCGGCAAGACGCCCATCTTCCTCCTCCACGACGGCGGCGGCACCACCTTCGCCTACCACTGCCTGCAGCCCCTGCGGCGCTTCGTCTACGGCGTGCACAACCCGCACTTCTCCGACGGCGGCCGCTTCGAGGGCGGCCTGCCCGCCATGGCCGCGCAGTACGCCGCCTGGATCAAGGCCGCCGTGGCCGCGCCCGACTTCCCCGCCAAGCAGCCGCGCGCCGACGGCGACCCGCGGAGCACCCCCGTCGACATCCTACTCGGCGGCTGGAGCCTCGGCGGCATGACGAGCCTCGAGGTCGCGCGGCAGCTCGAGGGCGACGACGTGGTGAGGGTCAGGGGCATCCTCATGATCGACTCGGTGTACCCCGCGGAGGGGTCATGGTTGCGGCGACGACGACGACGAGAGGAGAAGCGGGAGGCGGTGTCGGTTGACGTCGTGCCGGCGGCAGAGGAAGAGGAGGACGAGGAGGAGACGGAGGAGGCGAGAGAGGCGGAGGAGGCGGGCAAGACGAGGAACCAGGTGCTATCGCTGCGGGCGATGCGCGAGGCCCGCCGCATGGTTTCGGCGTGGGAGCCGCCGCGGTGGGACGGCGCGCTGGCCGGCCGCCGCCCGCCCGCGGTGCTCATCCGCGCGCGGGACAGCGTCGCCGCCAAGGACTGGAGCGCCTCGCTGGACGAGCGGCGCGCGGACGAGACGCTCGGCTGGCGGGACTATGTCGACGGCGACGACGCGGCGACGCCCATGTTCCTCGACGTGATTGACGTCGACGGCCACCACTTCAACATGTTCGACCTCGAGCGGATCCCGGGCATCACGGCGGCGATTGCAAAGGCGCTGGCCCGGCTGGATCCGCCGAGGGATCCGTGGGATATGGGTCCGTGGAGCGTGTCTGGTTCCGCGTTTTGAATTTGAATCTGAGATTCTTTTTTTTTTCTTCTTTTGGAGTTCACACTGCCTTGCGATGACGGTATATATGATGTGGATTTCTGCAGTGTGGGCGAGCAGGCAAAGCACGGATTCGTCTGGACCTTTTTTTTATCGTACTTGTTACGAGTGATGTTGCATATATGAGGACAATGATAGCATTCTTTGAGGCTTCTAGACGAGATTGAATAATCATAGGCACTGGGTAGGTTTCATGCGAGAAGATATTACTTCATAATGCCATCGAGCAGCTCACCTGACGTATACCATCTATAGAAAGCCATATACTGACTGTGCATATAGAAGTTTATTATTCTGATTACTATCACTGTTTAATGAAAAAGATATATAAATAAAAAAGTCAAGGTTTAATTCTAAACGGCTCGACACGTCTGAAGGCGATACTTCATCCAACCCCTCGGCGTACCTGGCTGCGCTCTATAAGCCTCGGCCAGCGCAGGAGCGGTATCGGACCATCACTAGCTCGTAAAGAAAAAATGACAGTATGAAACCACTAACATCAACACCTTCCCAGCATAACAAGCGGCGCAGCAATACATGCTCCCCGTTCAATCCCATGCGTCTCGACAGTTTATAATCAGCTCTTCAGCTCCTGTCCCCTCCCAGCAGCATTCATCATGGCCGTGGCGGCCGCGGCGGCCCCCGTCGCCGCCGGCAAGCCGTCCTCCTCTCCGGCCAGCAACCATGACTACAAGGGCTTCGTCGCCGGCGTAGGCAGCGGCATCGCCAAGCTCACGGGTCAGCGTCCCCCTCCTCCGCCGCCCCCTCTCTCCCCCCTCTCGCCAATGTCAATCTTCCATCACTCTCTCGTTGCCTCCGTCCGATACCTGACCTGACCTCCCTCTCCGCAGTCGGCCATCCCTTCGACACCGTCAAGGTCCGCCTGCAGAGCTCCTCCCGCTTCCGCGGGCCCCTCGACTGCGTCCTGCAGACCGTCCGCCTCGAGGGCGTCCGCGGTCTCTACAAGGGCGCCACCCCGCCGCTCATCGGCTGGATGTTCATGGACTCCGTCATGCTCGGCTCCCTCAGCGTCTACCGGCGCCTCCTCGCCCAGCACGTCTTCCACGTCTCCTCCTGGTCTCCCGGCCAGGTTCCCACCGCCGCCTCCTCCTCCTCGCTGTCCCCCTTCGGCCACGGCATCGCCGGCATCCTCGCCGGCGCCACCGTGTCCTTCGTCGCCGCCCCCGTCGAGCACGTCAAGGCCCGCCTGCAGATCCAGTACGCCGCCACCAAGGCCGCCCGCCTCTACTCGGGCCCGCTGGACTGCGTCCGCAGGATCTACCGCCACCACGGCCTGCGACGCGGCCTCTACCACGGTCTCGGCGCCACCCTGCTCTTCCGCGCCTTCTTCTTCTTCTGGTGGGGGTCCTACGACGTGCTCTCCCGCTGGATGCGCCGCCGCACCAGCCTCGGCCCCGCCGCCGTCAACTTCTGGGCCGGCGGCCTGTCCGCCCAGGTCTTCTGGCTGACCTGCTACCCGGCCGACCTGGTCAAGCAGCGCGTCATGACGGATCCGCTCGGCGGCGGCCTGGGCGACGGCCAACGCAGGTACCTCCGCTGGAGGGACGCGGCCACGGCGGTGTACAGGGAGGCCGGCTGGAGGGGCTACTGGCGAGGCTTCTTGCCGTGCTTTCTGCGCGCGTTTCCCGCGAATGCCATGGCGCTGGTTGTGTTTGAGGGCCTGATGCGGACGCTGCCATAGTGAAAAAAAAAGCCGATGCTTGTCATGTCGTCTCGTTGGGAGTGTTTATTCATGTCACAGCGGATACATTGCTATTTAGACACATTTTATAATTATAGATTTGGCGGGTTTCACGAGAGACCCCACGCATGGCTCTATATATGCCTTGCAATCAGCGGCAGGCACGAGAGCACTTCCCATCACGATGGTGCTCCCGTTCTAAACCCTTGCCGGATTGCTTTTCTCCAGCTTAGGTCTCCAGTTCCGCCAATAGGCCGACAAACACGGCGCGACCCGTTCTTCACGTACAACATTCATCAAGGAACTTGCACCCGGGACCATAGTTTACTCGTCGTCCTCCTCGGCCTCCTCGTTGACCACGTTGAAGAACTTGAGCTCGTACACGCCGCGCGAGGTCGACACCACGCGGATCCAGTCGCGCAGCTGCATCTTCTTGAGGAACTTCTTGGTCAGGTACTTGAGGTAGCGGCCCGACAGGTCGTTGTGCGCAATGACCTCGATCTTGCCCTCGCCCTGCTGCTGCACCACCACGTCGTCGCCCAGGTTGTTGGTGCGGCCCTCGACCTTGATGCGCTCCTGCAGGAACTTCTCAAAAGCCGAGATGTCGAGAATCTTCTCTGTCACGGGCAGCGAGGCATTGATGATGTACTAGAGGCGCCCGGTCAGCAAGAATTTTTTTTTTTTTTCCAACGTCAAAATCCCACTTCCACGAGGCGGGCAGGTGGTCGCAAAAAAAAAAGTAGAGAATATTGCAGAAATAAAGAACTCACCTTCTTGGTCTGCTTCTGGGACTTGCCAGACTTCTTCTATAATACACATGACATCTTAGCCTACTGCAATTTTTATTTTTTCCCTCGTTGGTCGGGCAGAGAAGAGAGGCGCGCGCATGGGCACGCACAGCCCCTCCTCTCGCCTACAGCAAAGCGGTTTGCGAAGTCATGTACATACAGCGACGGGGGCCATCTCGACGGTTCTTGGTAAAGCGCGGGTGCTTTTGATATAGGAGTTTGATTTTTGTTAAAGATCGCAAAGAAGTTCAATCCTGCGCCTTGACGGATCGGTTTGATTTGAATCGAGGTTTTTCGGACAAAGTGGAACGGACTTCACTCTATTCTGCCGCCTTTTTCGCTTGCTAGAGACCTCGTCTGGTGGGTCTCCACTTAATCCACGGTGGGCTAGCAGACCAACAATTAGGGCTCCTTCGGAACAATGATTCGCCGCAACGGCTGTCTTGGTAGTAACTCAAACCGGCAACCAAGATTACTATGCTATATCCATGACATGCGCGATGACCCAAGTTTGCAGAAGTATACAGCAATATGTCATCCGTCACAAACGAGTACTATTCGTACATACAGATTGCGAGGCTCATAAACCACGACACGTAGGAGAAAATGCTACAACCGTTGAGATACCACTCATCGTACTGTTCCGCTACCAAGCAAAGCATCCCAGTGTCCTGTGCAATCTATATAAACACTTCCGCTAATAAATGGATCGTAAAAAAACATAATATCATAAAACGTCATAAGAAACCTCGGTAACCATAACATCATAACTCATACAGTCTGCTTCTCGCTCTTGGAAAAGAGCTTCTTGAACACACCCTTCAGGCCATTCGCCTTCTTCGCATCTTCAGGCTCTTTAGCTTGTTCGCCTCGGTATGCCTTGCGAGCTTTGCGTCTGCCATCCTCTTCGTCATTTACTTGAGAGTTCTTTCCAGAGGGTGCTCTTGCAGAATGACCCCGGCGAGAATCTCTCGGTCGTCTCGACGAATGCTCCTTTGAACGCTCTCCAAGATGCTCCCCTGAACGAGTCTTTGGGGGCTCCTTGGCTCGCTCTTTTGGTTCGTCCTTGACTTGCTCTTGCTTCGAAGACCCTCTATAAGAGCCTTCGCTCCTGTGAGAGCTGCCCGCCCTACTTCGGTGACGCTTCCGTCTTCTTCGTGCCCCGTCTTCGCTAACTCGGGGCTTGACATCTCCCTCAGATTCCTTCAAGTTTCGTGATGCTGCATCGTCCGTTCCGGAACCTCTAGTTGATGCGGGTGGTGTGGGCTCCGCCCCTCGTAGTGGCGAGACTGCCTTACGCTTACCGGATGGGCTTTCTGGCCGCTTGTCCATGGAGTGGCTAGAACGGCGTGTTCTGTGACGATGCTTCCGGTGATGCTCATGACTTTCGTCAGCACGGCCCTGCTCCATCGGCGCAGGCTGACCCTGCAGCCCCTGTTCATGTCTCTGTTGACTGTCATCATTTTCATCTACTCGCTGTTTTGGTTTTGATTGAGGCGCCTCTTGTGTCTCTGCTTCACGTTTGCGATGTTGGTCGTGGCTATTTTCTGCCCGGCTGTCTCCTGCTAGGGCGGCAAGTCTCTGAAGTACCGACATTCGTCTCCGCGGGGGCTCATCGTCTTTTACCCCCCGGGCGGAGCCCGGGGAAGGAGGAGCTACTTCCTGAGGCACTGACTCGCGGCGCCGCTCGTGGCGGCGCCTCTCTGCACGACGTCTCTCCTCATTCGGTCGTTCTGGCTCGTGGCTGCCACTCTCAACCTCTCGAGGTCGTCTCTTGTCTTTGTCTTTTTCCCTTTCACGATCATGACGACGTTCCGAATCGCGTCCATGCTCCTGGGACAGCCCCTCACGCTCGCGATGGCGACGGTGCTCTCTGCGCGAGTCTGGGGCGAAGGTTTCCTCACGGGCTCCGTGCCTCTTCGGTGGTGAGCTGCGACTCTCAGCAGCATAGCCACTATCGTGGCGTTTTGGCGCTGGTGTTTCATCTATACTCTGAAAACTCTCTGACCGACGGCGGTGAGAGTGATGCGAGTCATGGGTAGCTTTGGATGATCTGCGTCGCGATTGATAGTCATCGATCGGTCTGTGACTGTGATCATTCTCTTCGCGACGGTCAGCTTCGCGACGGTCAGCTTCGCGATGATTGCCACTATGATGATGATGTCCGGACGAGTGGGAATGTCGCCGTCGCCTGCTATGGCGAGAAAGGTCTGCTTCTCTCTCCGCACTATTGCGTGATCGATCCCTAAGCCTGTCTGTACCCATGCAGTCAGCATCGACCTGTCCTCACGAGAAAATGCAACAACACTGCAAAAGAATTAGAACAAAATTCGACCAAAATATAGTCGCATGTCACAGCGCAGTCGCTGTACGACCGCAACACAGGCTGACAAATGGCCCTCGCACGAATGCAACTATGCAAAAATGCTCAGTGTCAGGCCGACTTGTTTGTCAAACCTGTTCAAAATTGACAACCGACAGAGCAGACAATTCAGGCTTGGACAAGGTTTTTGCCCCCAGACACCTTCAAGTCCGGCAGCGCTGCTTAGAAATTGCGCAGGACCTCCGCGCCTTAATCACATAGTTTTTCCAAAAGCTTGAACAATATAATAAATCATAACGACATAAATTTCCACGAATAATGATGTTAAATATCTCATAAATCATGAGTTAGAGAGGAGCCCTAGGAGCTGCCCCCGGCCCGCGCTGTAGGTCTGCCGAGAGCCTTGAGTCTGAAGAGTTTGTGGCGAAGCCATGTCAAGGGGGAAAGGACCCATCGAGCCAGGGACACGATAAATCTTCCCTTGGACTATATCTTGTCAGAATATTTACAATCATCATGAACAATGTTGACTAGAGACATACCTTGGTCACAGAGGCAGGCTTGCTTGATGCCTTCGCTTCTTCGGCGGCTGGTTTTGCAGGGCTATCTACCGCAGGCGGTTCTTCGGGGACGGCTGCAGGCTCGATAACGGGCTTGGGCGCGGGCACGGATTCTGCTGTCGAAATCTTGGCGTCGTCTGCGTGCGGCTTCTGGGCATTGATTACCTCCTCGGGACTGGGATGGTCGTCGCTGGACTTTTGCACCATCTCTGTAGGCTCAACACCAAGCTGCTTTTTGGACGTAACGTCGATCATCGAATCCTTGTCGACGGACGACGCAGAGACAGCGGCGGCACCCACGATGAGGCTGCCCGCTGCACCAGTGGCAAGAGCAGCAAGTTCGTTTGTATCGCGCTTCACGTCACCAAACTTCCCAGCCCTCGTTTCCTCGGCCACAATCGTGCTCGTTTCGGACGCTTCTGACTCTTTTGGCTTCCTCAACTCTTCTGGCTCCACCTGCTTCGTCTGAGAAGCATCGAAAACCCTCTCAACTTCCATCATAGATGACACATCTTTCACACCAGAAACAGCAAGTTTGGAATCATCTACTTGTTCCTTACCTTTGGTTTGATCAGCTTCGACATCGACTCCCCTCGCTTTCTCGCCAGCATCGGTAGTTGTTGTAGGGTCATGACCCGCCTCCGAATCGACGGCACCGGTGACTCCATCTACCTTCTTCGCATTCTTATCATGGGCGTGCTTGATTGCAGCAACAGAAGCCACTCCGCCGATAGTAGCGGCAATTCCAGCAATTGCAGCGCCATCAGGAAGTCGCTCGGAGTTATGGGGCGCATCTGCTTCAGCAACCGCGTCATGCTTCTCTTCAACTGCAGAATCCAGAGCAGCGGGTCCAAGTTCTGGCGCATTCGGTGCCTCATCCTCTACGGATGCATTGACGGCCCGCTGGTTGACAGAGTCAGAAGTAGGCTCGATGCTATGGTCCGCAACGGTGTCATTGGTAGGCTCGACAGGAGAATCGACGGGCTCAGCTGTTGCGTCGGTCACAGACCTCGCGACAGGCTCCTCAACGGGCTCCTTGACGGTCTCGTCAGTAGCTTCAGCCACAGGATCCGCGACAGCTTTCTTAGCGGATTCAGTTGGGAGTTCGACAGACTCCTCCGTTACAGGTTCAGCAGAAGACTCGATCGGCTCCGCGACGGACTCGGCAGGAGCTTCAGCAACAAGCTCCGCGACAGGTTCTGCGACGGGCACAGCGGTGGCTTCGGCAATAGGCTCATCAACGAGCTCAGCAACAGGATCGGCGGCAGGTCCCTCGCCATCATCTACTACAGCTTCAGTATCCTGCTTCACCTCCGCAATATCCTCGCCCAAAGGCTGATCATGAGCTTCTGGGACAGTCTGGTTGTCGGCTTCAGCCGTCTTTTCAGAGTTTTCAACTGCCGCCTCTTTGGCAGTATCATCAACGCCATCAGGAGTCGGCTCTACGGCAGGCTCGCCTGGCTTTTCTTCTACGACGTTCGCCTTCCCATCAGAAGATTGTTTCACCGCGGCCGCGGCCGCAGCTGCCACACCGGTGGTCGCAGCAGCGGCAGACGCAAGAGCAACGGGATCAATGGCTGCCGTCTTCGAGTCATCAGCTTCAAGCTTGTCAACAGCTGGCTGATCAGGGGTTTGAGCGTCCTCGACTTTAGATGAAGGGGCTGTGGTTTCAGGAACAGCAGTAGTTTCCTCTACAACGTCGGGCTTCTCGTCCTTCGCAGTTTCATCGATCTGCTGATCTGCAGCGTTGGGATCATCTGGCTCAATTGATTCCGTCTTGCTGACATCTGGCTCCTCAGCAACATCATCCTTAACATTCTGAGTGTCAGCCTTCTCATTGACATGAGGCGATGGAGTCTCCTCCTGGGAGACTGTCGCTAGTTGCTCAGTCTCGGCTGGCTCAGATTCTAATGACTTCGTGGCTACCGCCGGGGCCTCGTTAGCCTTCTCCTCGACAGCCTCCTTCCGGACAGAAAGTACGGGCTCGGGCACAGCTTCCTCACTGGATTGTAGTCCAGCAGGTTCTCGCTCTGCTCCGCCCGCCGGCTCAATTTCCAGATGATCGCTGCTTTCTGGTTCGGCAGCAGCTGCAGTGTCAATGCAAGTAACCGACGCTGTCGCCTCGGCCTTGGCCGCCTGGCCATTACCACTCTGCGAATCGGTATCTTTGGCGGTAGACACCGCCGCCATAACGGTGTCTTTTTTCTCCGTTTCAAGCGCCGCCGCGTCCGAATCGAGGTCGTGTTCATCGAGGCTTTCTTTTGGCACTGCATCATCAAATCCAGTAGCTTCTCCACCCTCAAGAACACTCTTATCCGACTTTTCGGTCAATTGGGTGGCATTGACTTCGGTGACTGCAGGATCGGGAGCATTTGCAGAATCGACGTGATCTTCCTCGTCTTCATTACCTTCAGATACCGGCTTGTCAGGTTCCACCTCTGCGGCAGCTGGTGCGGTATCTGAGTCAGAAGCCTGAATTGCGGCAGAGGCTTCTGGATGAGAAGGTGTGTCGATATCTTGTGAAGCTTTGTCTCGCAACTCATCTTTTCCGAGGAGCTCATCGGGCGATTCAACCGTTGCATGCGTCACTGACTCGTCTTCAACGTGTCCATCAGGCTGTACGGGCAGTGGCGTTGAACTCTCCGCGGGAGCGACATCCGCAGCCAGAACCTGTCTTTCGTCGGTTCCGTCCGACTCCTTCTCGGGCACGGAAACTGAAGAATCTTTCGCAGCGTTTGTAAGATTTTCGACAGTAGCCTCCTTGTCTGCAGCAGCAGTGGCAACAGGACCCTCTTCGACCGCAGACTGGAAGTGCGCAGTAGGTTCCTCATCTTTTGTGACTGTAGTGGCCGTCGCAGATTCATGAGCAATCTCTGACTCAGCCTCTGCGGGAGTAGCGTGCTCAAGATTAGTTGCTGGCTCAGTAGCAGTAGGAGTTGAATCTGGTACTGGTGCATCAGCAGTCTTCGTTTCTCCGCTGCCGCTGTCGCCATCGTCGTTGGGATTTTTGTCGACCGGAACAGTTTCCAAAGTGGCTTCCGCAGCAAAATCAATAGCGGTGTCACCTGCTGCAGTTTCTAGAACAGAGGTGTCAGGTTTCGACTCAGAAATATCGACACCTGTGCTTTCGTTCTCAGCAGGCTCGGGACTTTCTCCAGAGCTTGTAACCGGATTCTGGGTAGAATTTTCAGCATCCTCGACGTCAGCAGAGGGCTCTTCCGGTAGAATAGAAGATTCTGCGACTAAGCTGTCAGAAGCTGTGGGTTCATCTGCAGTTTCTGTCTTGGCTACGTCATCCTGAATAGCTTCCTCTGGAGACGCTGCTAAGTCGGTGGCCCCGACAGACTTCTGTGTTTCAAAGTCTCCGGCAGGGGTTATGCTAGAAGCATCCGCATCGGGATCCTGCTCACAAGGTTGCACAGGCTTCTCCTCGACACTTTCAGAAGCATGTGTCGCAGCTTCACCATCGGACTTGACAACTTCAGCAGGACCCGTAGTCGCAGTAGACACGGTAGCCCCCTCCACCTGAGTGGCGCTGTTCTCCTTCGCTGGCGGCGCATCCTGAGGGGACAGTGCCTGTTGAGTGTCTGTGGTAGTAGCAGGCACGTCTGTTGACGCGACTCCAGGATGAGACTTTTCTTGTTCCTTCGTCATCGCCGTGCCTTGATCCTCATTATTTAATCCTTTACTCTCTTCAACGCGCTCTTCGCCGTCCGGAACAGCCGAGGCTTGCTTATCAGCATCGACTTCTTTTTCGGTGGTAGGCTCCTTGAGAGTCACGATTTCATCTGACTCTGGTGTGGCCTCCGCAGTTTCCGTCACTTCAGTCTGGGCAGGCTCGGCTGATGCAGTATGAGCAGCTTCAGAAGACTCAGCAGATTCTATTATCGACTTGTGGACGTCGTCGTGCGGCTCGTCGCCACCTTCCACCGCCGAATCAGGAGTTTTGTCACCCAAAGTCTTCGCCTCCAGCATTTCTGTCGGGTGATCCTTGTTGTCTGCAACAGTTCCTATGTGAGCGGTATCTGGCACCATGGAGCCACAAGACTCAGTAACATTGGGCTCATTCGCAACCTC
The DNA here is from genome assembly GCA_018831755.1 of Niveomyces coronatus. Lineage (NCBI taxonomy): Eukaryota > Fungi > Ascomycota > Sordariomycetes > Hypocreales > Cordycipitaceae > Niveomyces > Niveomyces coronatus. The sequence continues at coordinate 14,407 of JAFEME010000366.1, forward strand.
GGACACAGGGCGCTCCGCTCCCACGACGTCATCTGGTTTAGTCGCTGTCTCAACAGACACGGCCTTCGTCGACTTTTGGGACATGTCGGTCGACTGGCCGGCTACATCCGATTTCGAATCAGCCTCGACCTCCCGCTTCTCTGTTGGTCCGTCAGCCGTTTCTAAAGGCTGCACAGAGGACTCCGGTTCAGTCCCGGCAGCTGCCGTGGTTGTATGGTCAACATTTGCAGAATCAACAATTGATCCCGCTACTGAATCATTAGTTTCTTTTTCGGGCGAACCGATGACATCGTGCGACTCAGTCTTCTGCTCGTGGCTAGGTGCCTCGGCTATCAGCTGCGCAATTTCTGAAGTTGCAGTTTGCGATTTCTCTTCGGCTGATGGAGAGTTCTGAGATTTTTCCTGATGGCTTTCTGCAACTTGAGATTCCTTCTCAGTAACTGCGTGTACGTCGGCGGCTGTCTCGATATCGGCAGTGGGTTCTACAGCAGACATCTCTGCAGAGCTTTCTTGCACCGGAACAGAAGACTCGACATTTGATTGGGCCTCTTGGACTTTCTCAGAATCTGGTATCGCCTTCAACTCTGACTTATCAGCTGGCAGCTCGGCAGCGGATACTGCAGCAGATTCCTGGACAGGGTCAGTTTCAGCTGAAGCAAGCACACCTTCACTTAGATGTGTCGACTTGTTCTCTACCACGTCCGGCGACGTGTCGGCATCTACCTTCTTAGAAGTGTCCGAAGCAGCGGAAGCCTCCATATGCGCATTATTCTCATCGACAACAACTGTTGCGGTTGATTCCTCAGCCGGATCAGCAATTTCGAGAGTAGGGTCCGCTTCCTTGGCAGCATCCACAGGCGGAGCCGCGTCTAGATGTAGTTGTTCCGTTGACGCCTCGGCATCAAGAATGTCGGTTGAAGCGCCCTGTTCGACAACGCTTTCCGCCGATTTCGATTCTTTCTGCTCAGGCTCGGGCACAGCCCCGCTTACAGTCACGACTTCGGCCGGTGGCACGTCCACGCTCGGCGTTGCCTCAGAGATGGCTGGCTCTTTCGGAGCGCCGGCAGTCGAATCATCCGCGGCCGAGACATGTTCCGTTGCTTTTGCTGACTCCTTTGCAACTTGGTCCGGTTCACTATCCCGTTTCACAATCTCTGCGGCCCCGGCATTTTGTTCTGTGAGGGGTAGAGAACCCCCAGCGGGCTCTATCGCAGGGACGTCGGTCTCAGACTCGGCACCTTTCACAGCTGTCGACGAATCTTCCGGCTTGTCAGAGGGCTCGGTGACACTAGGCGCAACAACAGTTGTCTCAGCGACTTCTTCAGATGGCACATCTGTGGCCTTGCCGCTTTGAACCTCGGCCACCTCCTCGGGACCTACGTCGGGTGCTGTGTCTGTCTCCGATCCAACTTCTTTTGACGTCGCAGTCTCCGAAGGCTTTTCATCGGTCGTGACACTGGATGTAGGCTCGACGCCCGCTGGCGCGACATCCGCGGGCTCTGAAACGTTCTCAGTAGCAGTAGTTTCCACCTCCGATGCTTTATCTTGCGTCTGGATCGCCTCGGCCTGGTCCTTCGGCACAACGGCTGCTTCAGTCGCTTCAGCAGGTGTTTGTTCTTGGAATTCCTTGGTCGCATCCTGGTTTTCAGACTTCTCAACGGCAGCTTTTTCGTTTTCGTTTGGGTGAACTTCTCCCGCTCCCTCTTTGACCGCGTCAGATGGCGTCTCCTCAACAACGATTGGTTCCGTCGCTTTGTCTTCCGTGAGAGCAGGGACTGGCGTTTCTGTAACACTGCTCGTCTCATCGCCAACTACCTTTCTATCGTCGGCAGGCTCCTCGGTCTTTTCATCAGGAACTAATGCTCCACTCTCTTCCTTGATCGCCTCATCCGTCTTACTTTCATCATTATTCTCAGCCTGAACTGCGGCCTCTTCGGTAGTAACTGGTGCTTCCGCTTCGCTCTTCTCTCCAGGCGGTATGGTGGCTGTCTTGTCGTCAACAATTTCTTCCAATTCATTAGATTCGATATTAGTTATTTCATTCTGGTTCGTAGTCGTAACAGTTTCATTAGGGGTATCTTTTTCGGTCGTGGTCTCAGGCAGTGCTGCCTCCTTCTCCTCCGCGGCGACAATGGGCGTTGCGGGTGCATCTGCGGGAGCGCTTAAATCCTCGGCTATAGCACTCACGGCGTCGCCGTCAGCGGCCGTCGACTCTGGTGCAGTATCCGTAGAGACTATGGGGGGTTCAGGAGCGGCTTCGACGGGTTCAGTGGGAGCGATAGGAGTCTCCATGGCTTTCGCGGCGGTTTCCGCGCTCTTGCTGTCACCACTAACTTTGCGCTTCTTCTCCTTCTCTTCCTCCTTCTTCTTGTCCTTTTTGGCCTTTTTCTTGTCTTTTTTAGACTTGACCGATTTCGATGAAACCTCCTCCTCTTGTTTCACTTCTGCAACGGGGGCCGGAGCTGGTTCGGGGACTGGTTCGGTGGCTGGAGCAGCGACTGGAGCGGCGGCGGCGGCAGCGGCAGCAGCCTTTGCCTTGCTCTTCTTCTTCTTTTTCTGAGAACGAGACGAGGTCTCTGTAGCCGCAGGGGCCGTGGTCGCGGCGCCTTCACCATCGTCCAGGGCATCGGTCGTCTGCTCTCGTTTCGCATCTAAAAAATTCATCAGTACATCTATACTTCCCTTCACAAAATCATGTTCATTTTTCGTACCAGGATCCTGTTGATCTTCTGCATCAGATGTAGGATCTCCAGAGAAGTGAATTTTAAACGGTGTTTCTTGAACGTGATCCATGATGTTACTGCGATATTGACAAACGGCGATGCCTTGTTGCTCTTCGGATGTCATGCTGGTACTGTGTGTCTGGGTCAAAATGGTGAGAGAAGCTGGGCAGTTGTGCGGGTGCAGTGGGAAGATGCACTTGGTGTCGATGTGAGAAGTGAGCAAGTTGCTTGTTTCGAGTCAGGTGTTACAATGTCTTCGTATCACGTTTCGGACAACAGGCGTGGGTAACAGAAAGAAGAACCGTGATTCAGAAAGCAAGGTGTTATTACAGGGCGTTCTTTGAGGTATTGCCCGGACGGCTACCAGTTGTATGCAGCAATGAGAGGGTGGCGTAAGGATATGCAAGTTCGTGAATCGTTAAGAGGGCAGTGATAATGCGCACCGCCGTGCTGCAAGAACAATGGGACAAGTTTTACTGAATCAGAGAAGAAGAAAAATCGAGAATTCTGCGGTCAGGCGGGGGAAGAAGAGGTCTATCAATTCGGCAAAAGCATAGGCCGTCACACAAACTGGCCGAGACTGTTTTTTTTTTTTTAATTTGGCTCCGCATCAGCGGTCGGAGCATATCACAGACTGCTCTTTTTTTTTTTTTGTGCTGCTGTTGCTGTCGGAAACAAGCAAGGGTATGTTCTTTTCACCATGTACCCAGTACAAGAATATGCTGTGTACATCTACTGTATTTCGGTAGTAATTTACTCGACTCAGCATGTAGTGTCGCCTCTGCGGTGGGTTATTATCGTCACCAACGGGTGTGCAGGATGCAGCACGCTTGCCAGGGTGCTGGGACATCAGAGTGGCTCCCGACGTGGTCTTGACGGTGGGCGCGATGAGCATGGTTGGTGTTGACCAAGTGACAAGATTGATGCGGACCCGGTAGGCATTAGGCCAATTAGGTGTCTATGACTGATCAGAATCCCACGTCAGAGTCGAGGTGACGATTGGGTGACAAGAAAATGAGCAGGAACAAGAACAAACGGAAGAGAGGCCTGCTAGAGACCAACTTGATGATCGTGGTCGTGCCAGTCGCAAGTCAGGCCTCTATAGCTGGCCGAGAGACGGACGACGCCGAATTTAGCATACAACAGGATGCATGTAGCTGCCCGACTGCGGAGTCAATGACCTCGACGTGCATGCGAGGATGCTCTGACAGACTATGCCTATCCAATTAGACAAAGCGCGGGGTCCGACTTTGTCCTGAGCATCGGTTGGGCTCCCATCCAACAACAATGGCGGCCTTGTTCTCGCAATTCTATGTGTGCGCCGCGGTTTGGAAGCACAGTCTTGTCGTAGCCCAGAGCGATCACTGCGGCGCCAGAACTGCTTCCTGTGGCTGCCCCATCATTTTGCGTCGTGGGATGATGCGGCGTGTCTCTCTTCTTGTCGGCATATCTGGTCCTCCACTCCAGCACCGTGCAATAAACGCAGTGCTCCGTATACTCTGCACACCATCCCCATCCTCCCCGCCCGAGCCGCCTGCAAGACGGTGGTTCTTCAAGCCTCCGACCGCTACTAATGCTGGGCAACCCAGTCAGGTTTGGTCTCGTCGCTTGGGCGCGGAGGATAATAGTGTCGCCACAATCTCTCTGTTCTTTTCGGACAGGCGACCTTTTCTGGTGTATTCTTGTCCTTTTGACACCATTTTCAGGGTCGGTTGCCGCAGTCACCACGGAAACATCATTGAGCCTTGTTGACCTTGCTGGAGAGAACCCTTGTGTATGTAATCTCGGTGGCACGGTAATACGGCGGCGGCGGCGGCGGCGTATTACCAAGCTAGGATTTTGAACAAGGGGTCCAATCTCTTCATTTTATTTTTGGCGGTGGACGAAGTGGTTGCATGGGCCATGAAGTGGTTCCCACGCTGCCACGCTCCCCAACGGCAAAGTAGCAGCGACACATGTAATTTTCGTCCTTGACGGGATTGGCGGGCGAACTATCACCTATACTCGTGCCAGATATACTGCAACCAGTTTGAATGTACCGCGACATAACAGAGTCTAGTTTGAGTTCCAGAGTCGAAAAAAGGAGGTTGCAGCGGCCGACAACTCTTCATGGTGGGTGGTATGGATGACTTGTCTTCCACCTGTTCATAATTATGTACAGTGCCAAGTACGTACCCAAGTTGGGCTCCAATGTTGGAGAGTCGGGCGTTTGTAGGTGCAGTGCGCCAGCTGGTCAAGCCAAGTGAACGCCTCCTTGCTGCGATCCGCGATGGCAGCTGTCGACCCACCATTGCACCGAAAAATGCATAGGTACACATACACCAAGGACAGCAGCTGGAGATGGTCAACCTGTTGATATGTAATTGTTCTATCATCACTTCATGGAGGCCAGTAGTACAGCCAAGCTTCAGACCAGACCAAGTCTCATCATAATTAGCCATCATTGGAGCTAACGAAATGCTTTTGGTATCTCTCATCAAGCGCCGCGGTGTTGGCGCGACTGGCAACAGTCTCCAGGGTAGTGGTGTTCTCCTGGCATTCTTCCTTCACAGAATATTTCTTCCTCTAGCTATTAGGCCTGTAAATCCACCATGTTGCTCTTTTCCCCCCGGCAGCGTCCAACGCTCGCCTTCGCAACTCTGTTCAATACCTGCCAAGATTGAACTTTTGATTTGCGAACCAGCTGGTAGCCGACAACATTCCCTAAGCGGCCGCTGGGGGCTGGTTCTGCTTGTCTGTCGCACTAGGCGCGTAGCTGGCCTGCGCGCGATTCTTTTTGATGACTTCCTTGACACGTGCCTCAGCTTCATCCCAGTCTTCGGTGTCCAGGTGCACCAAGTCGATGCCGAATTGGTCCGCAATCTTGCTCAGCGCATCGAAACTCTTCTTATCGTATACGAAGCTGATACTGACTCCAACGCGTCCAAAGCGACCGGTACGTCCAATGCGGTGTAGATAAGTTTCGAAGTCTGGCTCCGAGTCATTGCGGCCCTTCATCGGGATATCGTAGTTGATGACCATGGAGACTGACGATACATCGATACCTCTCGCGAGTACGTTGGTCGTGATGAGGACCTTGTTCTCGCCACTACGGAACTTGGCCAAAAGCTCATCACGCTCGTTACCCTCAAAAGCTGCGTGCAGAGCCGACACAGTGTGTCCATCAGCGACCATGCGTCGCTCGATCTCATTCGCGCTTTCCCGGGTCTGCTTTCTATCAGCAATCGTTTTATTGTGAAAATGCTCAATAGGCTACCCACCTTGACGAAGATGACAGACTGGCCAATGGTCATGAGACCGTAGAGTTTGCATAGAATGTCATACTTCTTATCATTGTCGGGGCAGTCAATGAACATTTGTGAAATGCCCTTGACCGTAAGCTCACTTCGCTGTAGCTTGAGCGTGTGCGCGTTTGGTGCAAACTTCGACGCGTAGCTGTTAACTTTGTCGGGGAAGGTTGCAGAGAAGAGAAGGATCTGAATCGTTCTAGGAAGCAGTCTGCGAAGTTGGATTAGCAAAATGCAAACTCTCGCCATGGCTCCTAGTTGTGTTTTTTTGAAGCCTACCCTTTAACACGCATGCACTGGTCGCCGAGTCCTTGTTGATCAAGCATGTTATCGGCCTCATCTAGCACGAGAATCTTGAGCTGGGAGACATCGAGAGATCTTCTGCGGATGTTGTCTGTCACGGTGCCGGGAGTACCAATAATTACCGCCGACCTGACAGGCTCACCACGGGGAAGCGCGCCCGGAACAGCAGCCGCCACCTTCAGATTTGGGATAAATCTGCCAATCGCGTTGATGACACCCTCGATCTGGCGCGCGAGCTCTCTGCTGGGGGCGAGAACGAGGGCCTGTGGAACGTCGGGCCGGCTGAAGTCGACGCGTGATAGGATCGCTGTGACGAAGGCGGCCGTCTTGCCAGTTCCCGACTGCGACTGAGCAAGCATGTTTCGCGGCGGATCTGAGAGCATGAGCGGTAGGGACTTGCCCTGGACCTTGGAGGGTTTGAGAAAGTTGAGCGCGAGGAGGCCCTTCAAGATGAGCTCAGAGCTAGCCGCACAGATGAGTTAGCCATCGGCGCAAGAGAAACGGACAGCCTCCGAGAATCACAGCATTCTCTACTCACAGGCCAAGATCCCCCCAGTTAGTAGCTGAGTGGAATGGCGTAGCCTCATTGTTCTGCAGGTCGCTGAGGGACACTTCAACGTCCCATTCTGGCTCTTGGAGGCCAGAGCCGCCGAGCGCTTCCCCGGCCCCGTCGCCCTGCGCAGCCGCTGCAGTCGATTCTGTCGGAGCAGCCGCGGCGGGCTTATCGTCAGGTTTCGTGATGCGGCTCGCGAGATCAGCCATGGCGTTTGCGTCGGTGAAAGGATCGAGTAGCAGGCAAACGCTGATCAGAGTAAAAACGGAAAGCCGAAAGGAGAATAGATGTGCTCCCAGCGAGCCTAAGTCTATGACGTACTTGAATGTCGATTTCGTACTGGCACGCACACGTAATTTTTGACAAGACAGCGGGAAAAAAAGAAAGGCCAGCGATGAGGCTTAAATATCTAAATGGTTTGGGATGAGGCGAGCAAGTCAACCGACTTGTGGGGGAATATCTTTTTTTGGCGGGGTGCCGCTAGACTGACTGGAGGGGCGCGATGGCACTGTGGCCCGTGAGTTGCTAACTATAGAAGAAAAAAAAAACATGCAAACGCCCGCATCACCGTTGTTTACCCGGTACAAGCAGGCGACCCGCCACGGTCAACATTGCTCACCACAGCATCAAAGCAGCCCCTTTCCTCTGAACCACACTCCCCACAGCTGCGCATCTCTTCCTTCGCAAAGGTCTCTCTGCGCGTGCCAGACTCGCCATGACGGCCCCCCCTCCGGCGGCGCCCCCCCGCGCCGGCCTCTCCCTCTACGAGAACCTCCACGACCCCAACGACCCTTCGCCGTCATCGTCATCCGCCACCATTTCCTCCGGCCCCGTGCTCTACGGCAACGACACGGCGGTCGCCGCCCCGGCGCCGCCCAAGAAGCCCATCGACCCGTCGCTGCGCTTCCAGCCCACCGTGCGCCGGCCGCAGCAGCAGCAGCGGCCCAAGCCGGCCGCTCCAAGAGCCGCTGCCGCTCCAAGAGCCGCTGCCGCTGCTGCTGCTACCGCCGCGCCGACGGCCCCGGCCGCAAAGAGCAAGCTCGCGGACTGGGCGGCCACGGATGACGACGAGCACCTCTACGGCGCGGGCGGCGCGGAGAAGCGTCAGAGGGGCGGGCGCAAGGCCAGGAAGAAGCGGATGCAGCAGCAGCAGCAGCAGCAGATGGAGACGGACTGGGACGACGTGTACGACCCGTCACGGCCGACCAATGTCGATGAGTATCTCCGCAGCGACGAGAAGGTGGACGAGGTACGAGAATGGAAGGCCCTCTTGTATCGGCACCGCCGAGGCAGGACGCCGGGAAGCGACTCATCCTCCGACGAGGATGACGCCCGTGATGCGCGCCCAGCCAGTGAGTCTACCGTGTTGACAACGGACCTCATCCATATTCATTATACTGATGCCACGTCCTCGCAAGATCAATTCGCGCCTCCCCCCTACGCCGCCGTCCCCCCTCCACCACAATCTCCTCCAAAACCAGCCCTTTCGCAATCCCCTCCCCCTCCGCCACCACCCGACGACGCCTCCGGTGACGACGCCTACGCCCGCCGCTTCGCCATGTCCAACCCATCCGCACAGCAACAACAACAACAACAACCTCGACCACCTCCTCCTCCATCCTCCTCGGCCATCATATCCGCAGCCCCGATCCGCTACGACACCAAAAAACCACACTCCCCGTCGCCACCGCCGCCCTCCACCTCCGAAGACTCCTCCTCATCCGCCTACCAGCAGCGCACCTCCCGCCCCGGACAGGCCGGCTTCGCCCACCGCCTCATGTCCAAGTACGGCTGGACCAAGGGTAGCGGCCTCGGCGCCGACGAGTCCGGCATCGTCAATCCTCTTCGCGTGCACGTCGACAAGCGCCGCAAGAAGGCCGATGCCGACGGCGGCGGCTGGGCAGAGCCCGCCGGCAAGGGGAGGATCATTGGCGGCGCGAAACGCAGGACGGACGCCGACGCCCCCGACGGTGCCTCATCCTCGTCGGCTGCAATGAGCGACGTCATTGTGCTGCTCAACATGCTGGACAACATGCCGGACTTGGCCGCCGAGGTCGAGGACGGCCTGGGCCAGGAAATCGGCGAAGAGTGCGGCGAAAAGGTAAGACGCAGCGCTTCTTCATAAAATCACGACGAAGATGACGTAACTCAAAGTCGAGTGGTCTGGACTGACATTGCTTAAATCTAGTACGGACGCGTCGAGCGTGTGTTTATAGACATTGCTTCGCAAAGAGTCTTCATCAAGTTTACAGACCAAGTATCCGCTTTGAGGGTGAGCAAGTGGATTAAGACAAGCTCCGCTGCCTTGCACGACACTAACCTACTATATCGATCCAGGCTGTCAGCGAGCTACAAGGACGCGTCTTCAATGGCAACACGATAACACCTAGGTACTATAGCGCCGAAGCTTTTGAGCGAGGTATATACACTGAATGGTGATTTGTGCGTCATCACGACGTAGATCCTTTATAGGGCAAATACAAAATCTCAAAACTGAAGCATAAAGGAAATGACTCTTCCTGGAGCCAACCTCAGCAGATTCCCCTAGCATTAATCCAACGTAGCCTCTAGAAAGACGCAATATATATGTATCTCCAAGTGCTCTGAGTGCGTGAAAAAAAAAATCAATTCAGCTCGTGTGCCAACATTCAAATACAAGTAATTAATAAGTTCTAGCGCATCAGCAACAAGCATACATGAGTAGTGCTTGCGCGAGACGCTGTACGCAAGCAGCCACATTACACAGACGGCGGGAAAAAACCACACGTGCAGGCTAAAAAAAAAAAGAGAGAAAAAAGCAGGTTGACATATTTTGGGGTGCAGAGAATGACGCCATTTTCCCACCATAGATTCCTTTCCTCCTAATCGGTAAACCCCTACAAAAGCTGAACAGCACCGGCGACTAGGCCAAGGAAGAGAGCAGCGGTGCTGAGGCCGGGGACACCAGCGCCATTACCGTTGTTGCTCGTGCTGGTCTTGTTAAGAGCATTCTGGTTATTGGCCGTGTTCTCGTCAACGCCGCCCTCGCAGTTAACTTTGCCCTGAACGACCTTGCCCTTGAGGCCGTTGAAGAATTTGCAGACATCGGTCAGGTTCGAGGTCGACTTGACGGTAATGGTTCCCTTGACATCGTCCAGCTTGGGGAGAGTGGCACTAGAGAGAAAAAGGCACCCAGTCAGCGGCCTGGTTTGAAACCAGAGACGAACAGGCAACTATAACTCACTTCTCAAAGCTTCCGCCGATCAGCATGTTCTCGACGCTCGTCAGTTCGGGGAAACCAGTAATCTCTCCAAGCTTGGTGTTGTTGACAATTGTCAAGTCTCCAGAGATCTTCTTCAAGTAAGGGAAGGAAATGTTTGTGAGCTTGCCGTTGTTGATGAAGGAGACGGAGCCACCGCTCTTGCTGGTGCCAACATTGGTAAGGTTGGCAGCCGAGAAAGTCTCGAGGTTGGGGTTGGTATCAAACTTCAGGCCGGATTGGACCTCGGAAAGAGCCGGGGTATCAATACTCTTGATGTTGGAAACCTGAATCTCGTACGCAGACTGGAGCTCCGTCAGGTTGACCTGCATGTCGTTGCCGTTGGAGGTGAGAATCAAGGTCTTGGTGATGTTGACAAGGTTGGAGTTGAACTTTGTCAGTCTCTTGTTGTTGACAATAGTCATAGAGTCGACAGAGGCGAGGCTGAGACCACTAATATCGCTAAGAAATGTGTCGGCAATGTCGACAGTATTGGCCTGGGAGACGCCAGAAGATCCAAAGGTGATTGTGGAAAGCTGGCTCAAACGACGGAGGGTGAGCTTGTCAAGCTTGTTGAGCTTCTGCATGTTGATGTTGCTAAGAAGAGTGGCATCCTCGACAAGGAACTCGCCGCCAATCGACTCAAGAGACTTGCTGGAGATGGAGAGAAGCTGGGTAGTGTTGCTGACGATGAAGTCCTTCTTGAAAGATGTCGGCCCGTCGATTTGGAGATTACCCTGGACCGATGGGTCAACGGTGACTTTGGCATCGATCGTATCACAATCAAAAGTAGGGTTAGTACTCGAGATTGTGATGTCGGTAGTGCAAGAACTAGAAGCAGCGGCTAGATGAAATTGTCAGCCGACGTTGATGCCAGTATATATGAGAGGACAACTCACCAGCGCCGAGAGAGAGGGTTGCTAGAACCGCGAGTTTCTGAAAAGACGGCATTTTGATCTAGAGATGAGAGAGAAATAAGTCAGCGGCCGGTAGAATAGAATGCGTTGCTCGTGTGCATATATTGAGATGTACAGAGTAGAGATATGACCGGTGTAATAAATTTAATGGTTGGGGACAACGGCGCGGCGAGTAGAAAGTGATGCCAAAAAAAAATGATGCTACCGCCTGATGGTGATTGATGTAAGGAGATCGAAATGTCGTGGAAGACTGATGGGTGCTTGTATTGATGTCTTTATCGACGAAGCTCCTTCCCAAGCAATCGACAGCTTGGCCAGGCAAGAGCAACACTGATAGACGGCAACACAAGCTGTTCTGGCCAGAGGATTGACAAGTGATACGAGAACAAACTTTCCAATACCTCGGCAGCGACGAGCTTGGAACATGAGCCGGTACAGCAGCACGGGATAGAGGTCTAGGGTCAAATTGAGGTCCGAGTGAGGTTGAGTGGAGTGGAGGATGAGGAGATGCAACGGTTGGAATGCAGGCGCGAAAAGGTTCAAGCACAATCGAAACGTGCCAGTTCAGGTCAACATGGCAACCAAGATCGAAGAGTAACGCACCGCAGAGCAAATCAACGAGATTATCGAGCAAAGTGAGAGTCGTCGCTTGTCGGTAAGGGGAGATGGAATCCAAGCACACGGAGGCCTTGCTTTGGAATAGTCACCAAAAAGGGGTCGGTTTGCGAAAGTTTCTCAGCGAATGTCGTGGAGAATGGAAAGTGAAAAGGTGGCGATGATCGAAAGGCGGATAAAAAAAACAACGAGAACGTTTATTTCTTTTACCTCTGCGGATTTTCGGTAGCCAAGAATAGGGAAGAAAAAAACGAGCGGCTGGAAACGAAGTTGGGCAACACGAAACGGAGGGAAAGGAGAAAGAGGTTTTCAGGCCGGAGGAAGGGGGAGGGCGAGAAGCGGACAGCACAAGGGACTAGCAGCCTTGGGACCGATGCAGGGCCAATACCAGTGGCCGTCGCGCAGGCAGGCAGGCCAAGGTACATACCTCTAGGGAGGATACAGGGCTCCGTTTAGAGGTACAGACCACAATACAGGACAGTACAGTACATGCATCGGTGTGCCTGTTGCATTCAATGGCACGACCGAGCTGGTGCATAACATCGGTACAGTAGCGTCGCCAGGGTGGCGAGGTACAGTCTAGTACCAAGTTATATACTGCAGGAGCAGCATATGCTGGACGGAATGACGAGTACCTACAATGTACACACGAGCAGCTGGAGCCATCTCCTGAACTCCCCCCCCAACAAGTGAAGGCCAACAGTAGCATGTTTCCAAACTGTGACAGTAGGTAGTAGTAGGCACGGAGTACTCCGCAGATGCTAGATCCAGGACGCGAAAAAAAGCAAAGTACAGGCAGCTCCAGATTGACTTTTCTTGGTGTCTTGGTAGCTGTTGTCCTTGGGCACTAGCCGGGTCTCCATCTTGGTTACACATCACGAGCCAATCTGGAATGCAAAGCGTAAATTATTAGGCCGGCGGAATGGCTATCGTGAATGCATGCACACCGGACAAAGATGACTATTTGAACGGGTAGTGATGCGGACATGACTCTTCTTAACGGGCATCTCTCTCGGTTTTTCTTTTCCTCGGCGGAGAGGACAGTTGTCGGTGACGGATCGGGTCGAGGAGAGCCACCAGTACAAATATGCACGTACTGTATTTTATACATATGGCTTTCGCACAACGGGCACCCCTCGTCAGCAGCAAGGTTTCGGGCACGGTGCAGGTACCCGCAGCGGACTATTTACTATTTAAGAAACCGCCTGTCCAGGTAGTAGACAGCACAAGCCCGCCTTGGAATCAAAGACCAGTAACGGCTTGCAAATATGATGATGATGATGATGATGATCTATCAGACTCTGAAATTACGCAAGCTTGAATACTGCATTTGTTTGTTTTTTTTTTTTCATGCCACATCGATGCAACAACGGCGTTTTGCTACCCTAGTCGTGTGCCCTGGTGACAAAAAAAAACACTGACATGTGCAGTGCTCCACTGAGTCAGCACGATAAAACAATAGAAGGAGAAAGACAAGTAAAAAAGCGCCCACTCATCCCAATCCTTGGCAGCCCATGTGTGGTGGCTTGCGCGTCCCTCCATCTCGGACAAGGACAAGCCCAGTTCATCTGGCCCCACGGCAGTGCAGGAACCAGATGCCGGAGTACGTGAGTAACTGCATGATTGAGTCAACAAAGCACAAGGGGGGAGAAAAAGGAAGGTAAGTCCTGTTTTTCCTGATTTTGTGTTGTTTTTTCTTTCTTCTTCAAACTCGTGTCGCGCGGCTCTGCGGGTTGGGCAATCTTAAAAAAAAAGGAAAATGCCGACCCGCAGCTACATGGCCGATTCATCGAGAAAAAAAATGCGCCCCCTTTTCTTGCCGATCTTGACCACTGAAGAAGAAGATGGGCGAAGTGTTTTCGATTGAAACACCCATAACAATTTCGATACGCAACAGAAGGGGGGGGGGCCTTATCTTGGGGTAAAAGAGAAGAAGAGAAAAAAAAAAACAGGTATTCTTTGCCACCCGTGGCGCTCTGAGGCCGACGCGGGATCCACCCAAAGCACGCCACCCGGTAATTACTAGCCCTGTCCAGAGCTTTTTACAGTGCTTTGTGCGAAAGCATCCCAGCCAAGACTCTGAATACGAGCCTGCCCAGGCCCCCCGAGTAAATGTCTCCCTCCGCCGCGGGCGATACCCTCTTGACCAACCAGGTCATCAGCAAAAGGCAGCGAGCACCTAGGTACCTCTCCACTGCCAACAGGTGGTACAGGTCTCGTCCACCGCTTGGTAGCCCAAGGTCTTGGCTTACTATTATCGTTCTGTTGCACCCTCCGCAACGTTCTGTCCGGCGTCCTGGACCTCATGTTCGCCGTCTTTTCAATGTCTACAGTTGACAGCCACTGCCCTTTCTCCCTTGACTTCTTTTTTTTTTTCCTTGGTCGTTATTAGGCATAGCCACCGCCGCCGCCCTTGCCGTGGCTTCGGCTCGAAAATTCCGGATAAATAATGCACTATCGGCGAAGCTATCCCAGTTAGCTTCAACGCAATCGGCTCACTAACTACTAGAGAGACTGGACTCGTGCTTGGGTGTTTTTTTTTTTTTTTTGCCCCGTTGGGGCGCCGGTAAACCCCGTTCTTCATTGTTCTACTGTGCATCGCTTCTAGGCTAGACCAGCACTCCCTTCTTAGCGACTCCGCCGAATATATCGATAGCTGTCGCGGGTAGCCCGGCGATAAAATCTGCTACGTTGGTAGTGGTGCACAGTTGTATAACTGACTACCCATTATAACATTTGCCGACGTACACTAGGCCAGAGCAAAAAAAAAAAAAAAAACCCCCCCAAAAATAAAGGAAAGAGAGAGAGAGAGAGAGAGAGAGAGAGTAAGAGTACCAATAGAAACCGAATAGTAGCAATATGCATCGCTTCGCCACTCCTTCGCTATTAGAATCGCTACCCTTTATGGTCTCGCGCTCCTCTAGGTTAGCACTCGCGGCTTCACCCATTAATGCGCACCACCACATCAATTCATCACGTTGGACATCCAGCGATGTATGCCGACTACATCCCAACAAGCGGAAATGGCCTTCTTCCGTCCTTGACCATGTCGGCCTGCTTCATCCTTCATCATGACTAGCGTAAACCCACACACGGGCCGAATCCATGCAAACTTCTTCCCCCTTTTCTATAGATTGCTGGTAAAAGAGAGCGCTATGGTGGCGGCAGCATTGTCACGCCACAGTAGATGGTAAACGCCGAGCCAGGCCACTCGTACAGCGTCCATACAAAGTTTAGCACCAGTATCGCTGTTAATTATCTATCAGAAAGCATAAGAGAAAAATGATAATTAGTCTTTCGAATTTTGGAAGAGAAGAAAAAATCGAATCAAAGAACCGAGCGATCCGAACGGTCCGAATCTGGCCAGCCCTCTCGAGCGGCAGCTTGCAGACAGTGGAGTCGATATGAAATTGGATTAATCTTTTCATTTCTTCTCCTTTGATATCGAGCTGCAGCCTATTCTGGATCTCTTCACGTGTTTCACGTCAGACATCGTCGGGCTCAAATTGACCAACGCGTGTCACAGGGCTATTTATTGCGCATCTCACGTCCGATCGCACATACAGGGTGTTTTTCAAGTCATCTAATTTTTTTGCGGTTCAAAACCCGGCTAGCATGTTTAGGCCCTGATCTTGAGTGACTTAAAATGCCGAACTGGTGACTCTGGCTGACTCGGAACGCTCGTGTCTGCATAATTTGCCGACTTTACTATAATTAGTAGGGATTTGCCACTAATTCTAAGTCATCGTTGCATAATTCTACGACATCCTAGTTGCGAATGTACCGCGCTTATAGGGGTATTTAGATAAGCCATAAGAGGCATAGTGTGCGATTTTCTACCTATTTCTTTATGTGTTAGCCGATAACTTAATCCTCCTATAAAAATAGGGTACTTAGACGTCCTAGTAGGATAATTTAATAATTCTAAGGTAATAGCGAGCCTATTTAATAAGTCCTAGTTTAGGGAGGCTATTACGATTAAGGCTGCTAAGGCTAATAAGGCTGCTAATAATAAGTATAATAAAGAGTAAATTAATTAGCAGCTAATAAAGGATTATTTACCTAAATCGCCGCCCTAAAATACTAGTATAAGAGGGGCTAATTTACTAGCGAATTTGCTACTAAATTCCCTTAAGGACTTTAAATTTAAGGCCCTATTTTAAATGCTAAAAGCTATATTCTAGCGCCTTTATTTATAGCTATAGAATAATAGTATAGTAGCTACTTTATAGTGACTTTTAATAA
>JAFEME010000367.1:0-30195 GCA_018831755.1 Niveomyces coronatus
GGGGGAAGGAAATTTGAGAAAGCGTTTTCCAGCGTTCTCATGACACTAATGATCCCGGTAAGAAGCCTCAGCCGTCCTGGGCAGCTTCGGGGATTCTGTACTAGGTATTTGATCAGGTCAGTCACACCAGAAGCACGAATAATGCCTTACGGGCAGATCTCCAGAGCACATGAGCGTCTCGGGAATGCGGTCAACTCTTTTAACCTGATATTCTTTTTTCAAGCCATGGTCTGCTCAGTAATAGTATGGCAAAGCTCGCATGTTGGCTGTAAATTATTGATTGATGCTAAGCTGACCGGTGACCACATACCGAAGCATGTTGACTGGCCTTTACTTCTCGCAACTCCAATGACAGAAAGCATGTCCTCTGATATTCCCAAACGCCTCTCCACTCTCACCTTCATGCGCCATGCTCTGTGACCCTTGCCTACCAAAAAGTGAAATCCTGAACGAAGAAAGGCCACCGGGGGCATAAAAAAAAACAGATAACGCCATGAATGCATAACCATTTTCAAGCCAGACCTAGCAACGCATCACCTGTCCATCCAGCAAACATTCTCCTTTCTCCGTTGAGCAAAAGCTACTGCACTCGTCTGTTGAGCAGACTCTCTCCCAAACTCCCGTGTCCGTTCGGGCCGCCCAAGACTCGACTCGCCCACGAGGGAAGTTTCGGTCGCCGGTCGCCCCGCATACTCGCTACCTGTTGCATCACCTCGCGGTCCTCACGCGCCTGTGCTTCGTTAGCATTACTATATATCGTTCGCGTCGGCGGTCGTGAAATATTCGATAGGCTCTTCTCGCGCAAACACGTCAGTCTTTCGTACGCTCTTCAAGTCAATTCTTCTGGACAGGCTCTTCGTCTCTGCTTCGTACCTCGGGGTCCTTCTCTCTGCCCCCTAAATTCAGGTTGTGGACCAGAAACTGCTCTGGAAGTCCCAGCACATTCTGCAATCGCTCGCGCAGCTGGGCTTCGTCGGCTTGCCCAAGGAATCCGTACGAAACGTGTTGGGATGCAAGTGCGAGCGCAAACTTCTTCGTATCAACGAGTTGTTCTTCTAGCAGCTTCCAGCGCCGAGTATCCGCGTCCCATCCTTCTTGCATCTTCGCGCGCGCTTCGTCGATGCCTAGGCATATTGTCTCCACTCGGGCCATGGCGTTAAATTTAGCCTTGCCTGAAAGCTCCATAGAGAGAGGTAACAAGGCGTCGTACAGCTTGCATTTGAATACCTCTCTGGCTTCAAAGGTAAGAGCCCTAGGAGAGGCTGTAGGCTCGGGAATGGGAACGACAGGCTCATTGCTCGGTAAGACCTTGCTGGGTAAAATAGCGTTAGGCCTCGCAAGGTCCGGCTCCGTCCTTTTTGAATCGCCAAAATACGTGTTCGTGCCCAACATTGGCATGAATGATGTCGCATGCGGCGCCGATGTTCTACTCTCTGGCACCCCGAATGTCGGCGCTCTGCCTTTGAACCCTTCATATACTGGCTTTGTCAGAGGCTCAGGCACTGCCGACAACATACTAGCGCCAGGGATGAACTGAACTGCCTGACTGGCCATGGTGGGTAATTGAAATATGTGCTCGGGGCGTTCGGGATATGAGTCTCGGTCTGGCTTCCCCGATGTAAAGGTAGACTTTGATTGTCGGTTAGCAAAATCCCTTTCCATGAGTCGGCTGTACTCGGCCGGGTCAGCCATGCGCAGACGTTGTCTCGCAACCAGATCCCGGGTCTCCTCTCGCTCCTCGGCCGTCAGAGACGCCGTTTCGTCCTCCTCTTCAAAGGCGTCGGACGACATGATGGACAGAATGCAACGTTTGTCGTCAAGATCCAGCAGACGATCAAGAATAGCGTCTCGCCCTCTGAATTCAAATCGTGAATTCGTGGCTTGCTCATCCTTGACGGGATGGATCAGGCCTTGGAGCCGTTTCGACCAGCTGACAGGATTTCTCTGGTCCACCACACGAGATGCCAGTTGCGTCTTAAACACAGCTTTGTTCTGCAGATCTTCCTCAAACGTTCCACTGACGACGAATCGATAGACAAATACCGGTTTTCTTTGACCGATGCGATATGCTCGCCCGATGGCCTGCTGATCGTGCACTGGATTCCATTTGAAGTCAAAAATGACGACGCGATTTGCGCCATGAATATTCAGGCCTACTCCGCCAGCCGTGGTCGAGATGAGATAGACTTCTTTTTCACCGGCGTTGAAGTCTTTGACGTCGCCCTGTCGTTTCGAGATCAAGGTAGAGCCATCCAGCCGGCTATAGCGCCGACCTTGCACTTTGAAGAGATTATCCAGATATTGCAAGGTCGGGATTGACTGGCTGAAGATTAGAACCTTGTCACGAGCTTTGCGTGATTCATCAAGAACCTCTATTAAAAGCCTGACTTTGAAAGACAGCCTCGTTCTGCCAGCAGTGGCATCATGAGTTAGATTCAAAATGTCAGGAATCGTTTCCGTGGGAAATTTTGCAATGTCCTGTCCGAGTTTATACCTGGATTGCAACTCCACAACTTTCTTCCGATAAACGGCAGGATGCGCACAAATAAGCGAGAGATGATTGATGATCGAGAAAACGCTGGCCTGGCTGAACTCCATATAACCTTGACCAAGCGCAGTGATGAAATTATTGTAGAGAGTGCGTTGCAGGGTTGTGGCAGGAACAGAGATGACAAATTCCTGCTTTGGTGGAAGATCGTCCTTCATACAAGACTTGTAAGTCAAGCGATGAACTTTCGGAGCTGCTTGTTCTTTCAACGCCTGCAACATCTTCAGGGCTTTTCTCTTTTCCCCTCGCGACGAATCGTTATAGAGTCCTTGATGGATAGGCGTTGCGTAAATGTCACGAAACTCTTGAATGTTCCCCAGAAAGCCTGGCGCCACCCAGTCAATCATTGCAAAGTATTCCTCGACATTGTTTGCGAGCGGAGAGCCGGTCAGTGCGATGCGCGTGTTCGTCTTGACAAGCGAGGCAACCTTTGCAATTTTTGATTTTGGGTTCTTGAATATGTGTGCTTCATCGGCAATGACAATCGTCGCGTTGTCAACGAGTATCTTGTCAATGGTGATCATGGACTCGTCCCTTTGACGGAAATCCGACTTGAACATGTTGTAGCCGATAATAAGGCAGCCACCATCAGCAGCCCAGCACTCAGCATTCTCGATCCGCTGCGACGGGCTGTGGGCCGCTTCGATGGATGTGAGTTGTCCCAGGAGGTTCTCTGGAGCCCAGAGTAGAAACTCGTCCTTCCAGTTCGCGACCAGGCCCGCGGGGCAGAGAACCAAAATCTTCCACTCATGTAGATCCTTCGGAATCTGTTCTCGTATCGTGGCATCTGCCGAAGTTGCAGACTCTCGCAGGGCGGTGAGAAATGTGATGGCCTGCATAGTCTTACCCAGACCCATGGTGTGTGCCAAAAGACAGCCCTGACGATCGGAATGGCGAATGATGTTGTTCCAGAGAAACTTGACACCGTCAATTTGGTGGTCCTTGATTCGCGGCGCAATCTCCGAATGAATGTAAATGAGACTTTGGCCTTCGCTTTGCGTGGAGTCGTTGATGACGAGACGACCCAAGTTGTCGCCCACGACACCGTTGGCATCATGAGTGCGCATGTTCGCTCGAAGCTCATTCCTGCGCCTCGCTTGTTCTTGCTGGAGCTCTGCTTCACGTTGGCGCAGATCCACACCCCTCTTGTTGAGCACAATTTCCTTTTTGCGGCTCTTTCGAGATGACACCACCTTACCATGGACACTGCCATCAACCTCGTCCGACTCCAACAGCTCCGCGTCATATTTATCAAGGCGGGCGATCTGGTTGGCGGAAGGAAACAGGTCCTTGATATTCAACAAGAAGAGCCGAAATGCCGGGAACGATTCCTTTAAGGCCTCCAACCTCTCAACATCCTTGTCGCTTATCTTTGCGAACCTTTGCTCTCTATAGTGCCTGCATTTGGCGAAGCTCATGAACACCACGGTGGTATCAAGTATTACGTCTGATGCCAATTCTTTCTCCGCGTGTTCTATGCGCGCATAAATGCCAACGAGCAGCTCTGCCCAAACAGTTTCAGCTGTGGACTTGACAAGCCAGTCGAAGATGGCTGTACGTCTGTCAAATGACAACTTCCATAGCATAGATATTGCCAGCCTAAACCGGTCTTTTTCTCTTGCCCAGACTTTGGGCCAAATGTTGCCGATCTCGGACAAAACCTCTTGCGTGAAGGGCTCGAAGGGATTCGGCACGAGTTGATCTTGGAGCGTCGCCATTTCGGCTTCCGAGTGCTGGGCCATCTCCGCGTCTGATTGAAGAGTGAGATCAATGACCGAGCCGACCTGACTGCCTAGCGCCGGGTCACTGAGCGGAAAAAGGCCCTGGTCTTCGTCGAAGAGAGCTGAAATGTCGCCGCCGTTGGTGGCTGGCGGGTCAGGGTTGTGCTCAGAAGCTATGGAGGTGGCACGTGCGGATACAGGTTCCTCGTCATCAACGATGAAACTGTGTGCCTCTTCGTCCGAGCTCGAGAAGAGCTCGTCGTTGTGGAGGTAGGACTTGCGTGTAACCCTCTCCATCTTCCGTGATGGAAGAGAGGCAGGTTTGACTGGGGCTACTCGCAGGTTGTAAAGGTTCGAGAGCCACGAGTTGACGAGTTTGTTCTCGACCGTTTGCTCGACGCTTTGCGTTTGGCCTCGGAGTTCTTCCACTGTTTTCCATGGCAGTGCCGCAAGATCCCTCACCAATACAAACAGGCGATTGCGATAATAGTCGGCTTGTTTGCGAGCGCCGAAAGCTCTGTCTCGCAGGACGCCGTGCCTTCTCGCATTCGTCCATAGGCCGTGTGCTTTTCTTTCATATTTAGGGCGCCGCTTCTCCTGCCAGCGATTTTCGAGCTTTGTGATCTCGCTATTGATGGTCTCTTCCACGACATCTACGCCGAGAAGAGAGAGATTTGCCTGCTGCCTCTCTTCTTCCTCCTCGGCGATTTCACGGAGTGTATCTCCATCCAAGGAAGCCAAGTCATCCAGGTCGACTATGTCATCTCCGTTCTGCATCTTCGCAGTGGCGTGATTTCCGGCCTGAATTTCAGCTATTTTTTTGCTGTTCTTGACCAGGTATTTCTGAACTATGGATTTTATAGCTCTTATTCTGCCACGGGGCTTTGAATGTATTGCGATGGACTGAAATGAATCGCTGTTGTTGTCTGACTCGTAATTGGGTTCCAATGGCACGATATTGGTCTCTATCACGACTGCCTGGCCCAGATATGCTGTAGGAGGATCATTGTCACGCCGATCAGCATCTGGAGCCTGAGGAATCGGGGTATCCTCCTTCTCCGACTCCTCAAAACCGGGCATACGCGGCACTTTCTCACCAGGCTGCGGCAGACCGACCAACGTGGGTGTCACGCGGCGACGCTTCGTGGGCCGCTCCTCCGGCACGTCAAGCTGTCGGTTTTCTTCCGAATAGCGTGTATCCGGCAGCAACGGTGGCAAAGCAACTTCGGGTTGAGACTGCGGCGGTAGTGCCGGAATGTGAGCTACTGTACTCCGGACATCTTGGTCATCGGCGGCTTCAGACTTGATGGTAGCTTTCTGCTTGAGAAACAGAGAGCTCTGGTTTTGAAGACTGGCAATCTTTCTCGCTAGCTTCAGCCTATGGTGAGCAGCCTTGATATTCAATATCTCCATGAGTTGCCGCCGGTCAAAGTAATGATCGTAGGTGAGAAGTGTGTCGCCGTCCACGTAATTCTCGCGCAAGGCAGTCTCCAGCATCGCCGAAGACGCAGCCCACTGCGCGCCGTCGAAGCAAAGCTCTTGACAAACCCTATCGACATCCCAGAGCATGGGATCTTCAGCCGACTCTTGCGCCATATTCGTCGTGCGGCGAGCATGAAGATGCCGTGCGCTATGAGGCTAGCCTATCGGATTCGAACGATCGGGTGGCTGGTCCTATATCTCAGCTCAAAGGTTTCGAGAGTGAAAAATGGGCGACGAAGAAATCCAAGGCAAACGCTGGCAGAGGTGACGGCGAGAAAGGCGACTTGAGCTACAATGATGCAATCGCTATGATGAGCATGGAATAGTATTCAAGAAAACGAAGCTGTCGTCCACGAGTTGAACAGAAACAATGCCAGTCGGGCTGCGCGTGGACGGATCAGATGTAGCGGCGCGTGCCGAGACGTGTTGCGAAAGAAGCTTCTTGTGCCAAGGCCAAACGGTGAATCGGAAGACGAGGCCGTTCGTTTGCTTCACAGGCGCGAGTGAGCGCGTGGCAGCTGGTTGGGTTTCGCGAGATCGGCGCGCACCATGGACTAGCTATCTGCCGAAAGACAGAGAAGAGCTCGGAAGTGATTCATTATGCGATACAGGGACGCAATAACCTCGAGGAGTATGAATCCCCACCTGAGCCATTGCAGTCTCCCGGCGACTCTGGCGATTTACGAAAATTTTAGTGGATCAATCGTCAGCTCTCACGCGCCTCACGTACATACACACATACTCCTACTACTTACTACTACTAAGGTAGTAGGTTAGTACTAGTTATAGCCACTTGACGCGACAACGGCCATTATTACTGTACCTACATTAGTTAGTACTATACCTACTGTAGTACTACCTAGCATGCCACAGTAGGTACTGTACTGTATGCCGCACTAAAGCATAGCGGGCCGGATTCAGACAGTTAGAGCGCTACGCTCCCCACCACATGCTATGGAGGAGTATTTCCGTGTATACTGCTAGCATCTTAAAACATTTACACGTATGTATGTCTCGTTTGACCTTGGAGATAAAACCTACATGTTCCTTCATATTCACACCGTCTTAACAGAAAATCCCGTTACCCGGAATATGTCGGTCGCCGCGCCGCCGGATTAGCCATGCTTAGTCGCGGAGAGATGCTCAGCACCTAAACTACCATGGCGGAAGTTGCTGGCGGCGCCCACTATTTGCGGAGGCGTCCCGGGTAGGTGCGATTAATAAGCCGGCGCCCGGGTCCAGGCCAGAACGCAGGATGGAAACGGACGGGCAGAGCTGTCTGGCCGATACTCGAGTGCTTGGTCCAATCTTTCACAACTTGATAGTTCTACATCTCAACATCAGACTTCCCTCCCAAACCCCGCTCAGCGGCCAGCTCGAGATACGATTTCCCCCCTCCCCGCATATGTCTGGCATCACCGGCGCGGCATATCCGCCGTCACTCACCGAGACGGAGACGGAGCACCTCGTCGACACCGTCAAGGACTGGTCCGCCGGAAATGGCTTGCAGATTCGCCCGCCGGCGAGTGTTGTCCCGACCGAGGCAGATCCGCGCGGCATCACCGCCGTCAGCGCGCCGGTGACACTTTTCCCCAGCCCGTTTCCAAGGCAGTGCTTCGCTCAAGGACTACAAGTCCAGACAACCTACAACGAGCTGTATGCGGCTGTTAGCAGAGACGAGAGATTCATCGAAGAGACTGTGAACGAGTATGTCTTCTCAATAAGCACAAAATGAACGGGCCGAGATGATTAATGCGAAACTCTTGTACTAGAGTCATCGAGGGTGATGAGTTCATAAAAAACTTGTGGGCGATTCATCAAAAAGTCAAGGCCGAAGGCTACACGCAGGTGAGAAGCGCTTAAATACATCTCGATTGAGACCTTATTCTCACGACAATAAGTCCTTATCTCTAGGCTTGTTCCGCTCAGACTACATGGTCCATCAAGATACCTCCACTGAGCCGCCAAGCTTTCAGGCCAAGCAAGTCGAGTTCAACACGATTGCAGCCTCTTTCGGCGGTCTCTCATATTACACCTCTCGTCTCCACAGGTGAGTCCCCCGCAGCCACCAGCAGACTGCACGGATACGTCACCAATACCCAGAACAGGTACCTCGCGACAAGAGAGTATCCCCTGCTCCAAAACGCGATACCCTCGGACATGATGGAGCTCCCCGGAAACAACAGCATCCCCGGCCTCGCCGCCGGCATCGAGACTGCCTTCAACGCATATCCCACCTCCGAGCTGGGCCACCACAAGTGCATTCTGTTTCTCGTCCAGTCTGGCGAGCGCAACGTCTTTGACCAGCGGCACCTCGAGTACCGCCTCGCCGAGATCCTCCCGGCGGCGCCCCTCTTCCGGCTCGCCTTCTCCGACATCACCAAGCACACCTCCATCGCCTCCACGCCCCGGCGTCAGCTCCTGTACCGCCCGCCGCAGGCGCCCGAGCGCACCTTCGAGGTCGCCGTCGCGTACCTCCGCGCCGGCTACGGGCCCGGCGACTACCCCGACCGGGCAGCCTGGGACGCGCGGCTGCACCTCGAGCGCTCCGCCGCCATCAAGTGCCCCACGGTGCTGACGCAGCTGGCCGGCACCAAGAAGGTGCAGCAGGTGCTCGCAACGCCGCAGGCCGGCGCGTCGGCCCCCTTGCTCAGGCGCTTCATCACTGCCGCGTCGGCGGAGCGCACGGCGGAGCTGTCGCGCACCTTCACCAACATATACCCGATGGACACGTCGCCAGCGGGACTGGAGGCGCGGCGCTGGGCTCTCGACCCGCAGCTCGCCGAGGCGTACGTGCTTAAGCCGCAGCGCGAGGGCGGCGGCAACAACATCTACCGCGGCGCGATCCCGGGGTACCTCGCGTCGATACCGGAGGCGCACTGGAGCTCGTACATTCTCATGGAGCTCATCACGCCGCCGCCGGTGGCGAACCTGATCCTGCGAAACGGCGCCGTGGAGGGGGGCGGCGTCATCTGCGAGCTGGGCATCTACGGGACCTGCCTGTGGGATCAGAACACGGGTGAGATGCACCATAATGAGTTGGCGGGCTATCTGCTGCGCACAAAGGGCGACAAGAGCGAGGAGGGCGGCGTGGCGGCGGGCTATGGGTGCATGGACAGCTGCTGTCTGGTGTAGCGACTGTGTTTTGAAGGCGCATAGAAGGAAACGGAAATACAGAAGACTGGTTCTAGAATGGTTTGTTTCACACAATACATTTGGTCTATGTTACAACTATGGTATTACATATAGCGCCGCTTTTTGCCGACAGAAACGATGCCGCCCACACAGTCCAAACAACGTGAACCGATAAAGCAGAGGCGACTATAAGTAGCTAGTCCAAAAGCCAGGGCTTTGGAAATAGACTGAAGCTGCTAGTCACCGAACATCACCCCAGGATGGTATACACTTCCTCGCTTCAACGATGGATACGCGGAAGTTGGTCGCTAACTGGCACGAGCAATCGTAGTTTCTGAGGATTCCGGTTTGTTGATTGATTAGTCAACAGAGTTACTCATTAGACTCTGAGGATTGCTGAGAGTTCTCCTGCTGGGGGCGTCTGAGGACCTCGATGTGGCCTGGAGCATGATTAGCCACTTCCGAGCGTTGCCACGATGAGCATGAGAGGTAGTAAAGGGGGTTCTTACGTTGAACCAAGTTGAGGCCAGTGCGGGCCACGCCGTTGCTATCCTCGTAGTTGGTGGTGTTTGCGTCGGCCTCGAGATAAACCAGTGAACTAGACATTTCTTAGCAAGGTAAAACCACAATGACGGGTGACGAAATGTGAGACAGAACAGGGATTTGAAAGAAGAAGAAGAGGGAAAAAAAAACTTTGTGGATGACAAGCGCAACGGGGGGTGGAAAGATGACGAAACTCACCCCTTGGGAATGTTGAGGAGGTAATCCCGGCGGGGCCCGTCGTTGAAGCTGGTGACGCGGTACCACGAGACCTGTCGGTTGTCCTTGGGGCCGTGGTTGTTGGCGATGAGGTAGCGCACGATCTCGCGGCCGGACTGGGCGGTGTGGGACTCGGGAGCCTGGGCGACGTTGCCGACGATGGTCATGCGGGCGAGGGCGCGCGGCGACGAGGAGCTGAATGCGCGACGGGCGGCGGGGGAGGCGGCGGCCGCGATGCTGCGGCGGAAGAGCATTGACGAAGACATGGTTTTTTTTGTGATTTTCTGAAGGGATGAGGAGATGTGGATTGGAGATTTGTGGTGGTCGATTGAAGGGGGGTTGGATTTTGATGAAGAACTCTTTCTTCTTTTTTTTTTTGCGACGAGGAACTTGGAAAAGGGTGCTGCTGGTCGTAGGAGGGTGTCTGCCTGAGGATTTGGGGACCAGTTTTGGTGGAGCTTGATCGCGTTGGATGCGCGGCTTCTGGTTGGTGAATTGGGGTTGTAGCTATTGGGCGGCGCTGATTGGTCAGCTCCGGCTGCTGTTAGGGGACGACCCGGCTTTATAGTGATGCTATGCAGCTAGGCAGTGTATGGTCCTAGCAATCTTGCCAGTTTGATGCCTCACCTACCCTGTTGGCTGGCGGCAATATCTAGATTGCATACAAGTTCTTCCGCAACAGGTATTGCAGAACCTACGCTTCCTCTAGTGCTATAAAGACGAGTAGTAGAATTTCCCCACGATTTTTTATTGTGTTTTGCTTATGAGCTAGGTTCATATATCAGGGATATGCTGCATGTTAGTATCGCCACCAATATCAACTGCAGGTTTTATTATGAATGAGCATAGAAGCTACATCAATATAATGCCGGTCTCACCCCCATACACCCAATAGACAAGCACAAACATACACATAACCCTTTTCATATGTCTATCACCTATACGAAACAGTCTCCCGTCTTCTCTCCTATAGGAAACCATATATCCAGCGCGGTTAGGACTACACAAAGAAGACTCAAGTTTCTGACACCACCGGCAATCCCATCTTCACCATATCCCCCACATCCCTACCGACGAACAGACTCCATGCTGGCCAGTTGGGGGTCCGTTGCGAAATCGTCTCGTCCGGGGGGCGCGGTTACTCCCGACTTTCGAGATGCCTAGAAAAAAACAGCCACCCACTTTACTTCCCCCCCCCCAACCAGCACACAAGCCCAGCCCAGAAGCTAGAAATTTTCTGAATAAACCCTGGCATCACAATCAATGGAATATTTTCTAATCTCTCGCTCACCTTTTTTTTAACCAATTCATTTGTCTCTGTTTTACGTTTTTTTTTTTCCAACATCTCCCCCCCTCCCTCCTCCCTCCACAGCGCGCTTCCCGCTGCATGTCTCGTCGCCCCACTATTTGACCCCACTCAGAAATTTCCTATTTCGAATGTCAATAGAATCGCGCCTATCCTCTTTCAGCGATAGTGGGGCCACCCTCCTCGGCCGCCAACATCATGATATCTGCTCCGTCAAGGTCATCGTTGACGCGATATGCCAGGGGTTGGCCTGGTTTCCCTCTTCAAATCCGGCACCCTCTGTCTTGAATCCGTAGCCGCTCCTAGCTCGCGATCCCTGCTGCTCTGAGATTTCGCCCCTGCTCCTCACTGCGGCCCAGGGCGTGATCGTATCGCAAACAACTCTTCCCTCACCACCAACCAAGCCTCTTCACCCTATTGAGCTGAGAGTCATCTATGCACACCCCTAACGCCGTGACCTCTTCACACACTATACTGACGCTCCATAGCATCTATAGATGGTGTCTTTCCCGCAGTCGCAACGGCTCGCCCCTCAGCCGGCCAGCTTCCCCGGCTCTCTCTCTCTTTCACTCTCCCGCTCTTCCTTCTACGCACACGCCACCACCGCGAAACGTCTTATTGATCCCTCTTTTCTCTCTCTTGCTGTTTGTAATAAGACAATTATCGGATAACAGAATGGATACAAATGTCACCTTCACCTCGTGTCTCCCGTCTCTCCACGCCATGCTGTCTTTCCTCTCCGCCTCCTCTATCCGTCTTATAAGGATGCGGCTGGATCCATCCTCCTAATCACAGACAACTCCTTTCTACTGACTCTTCTGCAGAACATGAAAAAGTTCCTACTCTCTGACCTGGTATAAGAAACGAAGAACCACTACGTCTCTTTGTAGATGCCCTGCCCAACAACCCACCATCTGCCACAGACCATCACTCTTACGGGATACCTCTTCTCATACATCATCGCCCCTCACAAGCCTCACAAAATGCATCTATTCGCGCGCGACGACACTTCCCTCGCACCCATATTCATGCTCGCCCCCAATAACCCCCCCTTCACCAGCCCAGCACTGACCGCCAACCTCGTCATCCGGGTCGTCCTCGGCATCGTCGCCAACCTCGTCTGCCTCGTGCCCCTGCGCCTCCTCTACCGCAACGGCGAGTTCGCTGCGGTCGTCTTCATCATCGGCGTCGAGGTCCGCACCGTCTTCACCATTGTCATGGCCCTGCTCTGGCGCGACGACGACATGTCCCGCTGGTGGCCGGGCTACGGCCTCTGCGACGTCGAGCAGCTCGTCTACACCGCCGGCGGCGGCATGTTCAGCACCTGCCTGCTCGCCATCATGCGCAACCTCGCCCATCAGGTCGGCGTCCTCCGCGCCAACCCGCTCTCCGTCCGCGAGAAGCGCCGGCGCAACCTCGTCCAGGCCCTCATCATCTTCCCGCTCCCGCTGCTCCAGCTAGCCCTCACCATCCCGCTCTCCGAGCAGAGATACGCCGTGGGCACGCTCATGGGCTGCTACTGGCAGCCGGCGCCCACGTGGCCGTTCCTTGTCTTTTTTGTCATTTCTCAGGTCGTCGTCTCTCTCGTCGCCGCAATATACGCAGGTTCGTTTTTTTTCTTCAACATCATCTCTACCCACACCTCTTGGCTCATCTCAAAGCACTAATACAACATGTCCCTACAGTCATTACATTCTTTCGCTTCCGTCAAGTCTCCAAGCTCACCTCTTCGGCGCTGACAAGCAACCGCGCTGCCTTTCTGCGCAGCCAGCGCGCCAAGCGCCGCCTCTACCTCATGGTCCTCTCCATCCTCGCCCCCTTCCTGCCCATCACCTTCGCCATATTCGTGCAGAATCTGCGCGACATGGGCAGCCTGCAGCCTCTCGACTTCCACAAGATCCGCCACCACCCGGTATCGTCGCCCATGCCCTGGGAGGCCGTGCTGTACATGCCCAGCAGCACCGTCAACTTTGGCGCCCTCAATAACGGCTACATCGCCATCCTCACCTCGGTGCCCATCTTCCTCTTCTTCGGCATGACAAAGGAGGCGCTCAACTCTTACCGCGTCGTCCTACTGCGCTGTGGACTGGGCAGGATCTGGCCGAAGCTGCGCGACGAGTACGACCCGGACAGGAGGGCCCTGCAGAGCACGACCTCGGCCGGTCTGGTGACTCGTATCACGAGGTAAGTTCCCAAGGCATTAAACTCTGCGGATTTCTTTCAGAATACTGACTCGACCTTCTTCCGTCATAAGCGCCACGAAAGGCTCCCAAGGGCTATTCTCCCGCAAGCTCACAAGTCAAGTCACAACCAGGAGCACCACCTCCAACGACAGCAGAGACCGCACCCTCAACCGCACCATAACGCCTCGCCTCGCCGCCGTCCTCCACGACGACGCCATCACCGCCACGCCGGCCCTGGGCAGCGGCGAGCACCAGGGCACGCAGCAGCAGCCGACCCCGCCCTCGCGCAACCTGTTTCCGTTCCGTGTCGGCAGCGGGTTCGCGGGCTGGTCTCGCCGCGGCGCGTCGAGGCAGCCGCCCAGCACAAGCGCTCCTGCTTTTGCACTGCACAGCGTCGACGAGGCAGGCCACGCCGACATGCGGTGCGCGCCGGCTGCCACTGCGGGACTCTCCCCGACAGTGCAGTCTGGGAGCGGGCTACCCCATCCCTCGGAAGCCCTGCAGCTTTCCGATGCGTCTTTGATGCTTGGGCTAAAGTAAACGAGTCGATGGTGAAGCGCAGCGGATTTTTGAAAAGCATGTAGCTACGGTAGGAGGAACCGATTTACGCGAAAAAGAAGCACAAAGTATAAAGTGAGTTGATTAGATACATATAGGGAATGCTATGGTCGTTGGAAGAATGTGAAGGACATTGCGATTTCAGAGGATCAAAAAGTCTACAGAAAATCGTGTACCCTCTCGAGCAACGGCTCGGATTTGCAGCAACAAATAAAAATAATAGTAAGCCTTCCAAAAGTACCTCCGAAAATTAAGATGACTTTGTGATGAACAACATGTTCTGGTATATCTGCCAGCGGCGCCTCTGCTAAAATACTGCAATAATACGAGGTGAATAAACCAAAAAAAAAAAAAAAAAAAAAAAAATAGATATGAAAAAAAAAATAAACAAATAGAAAACAGTAGAAAATCGCGACAGGCGTAGAATAAAACAGACGTTATGTAGTCTCTCGACAGAAAAGATTATAATAGAAGCAAGTCAATAGGGGCGTAAAAAAGAACAGAGCACGCAGGAAAAGCACCAGCTACTAGCGGGCACCACGCTGCATCTTGCGCATCGCCTCTCTATGAGCGTCGAGGAGATCGCCGCTGCGCATGCGGTCGTCAAAGGCACGGTCAGAAGTCTCCTTGTCGCGGCGCTGCAGCTCTCTCTTCTGCGCCTCGGCCTCCTTCTGGCCCATGAGCACATGGCGCTGCATCTCGATGTTGCGCTGTACTTCGGCCTCTCGTCCGCCCGCCAGCAAGGAATTGGTCGAGGCAAATGGTGTCTCGCGGCCGTTGACGCTCATCATCGGGCTGCCCGCGCGCAGGTCCTTCGAGACGGACATGCGAAAGTTTGCTAGCTGCGCATCCCGAGCGGCCTGGGTGGGGAGACCAGAATTGCGTCTGGGCTGATGGGAATTGAAGGTCGTCGTGTCGGCGCCAGCGCCAGCACCAGCGCCAGCGCCGCCAGCGATGCTTTCCGCACGGCTCTCCGGGCGATGAAGCGAGTGTGAGGAGCCATTCATAGACATGCGTCCACTCAGCATCATAGACCGCCGTTGGCTGAGCGGCACCTCGTCAAGGTCGGACTCCAATGCGGCGGCGTACATGGAATAGTTGTGCAAGGAGCCCGCATCGCTGGGAGCTGGGCGGGACGCGTTGGCTTGCATCTCATTGACAGTATTGAGCAGATTGCCTTGCGATCGAGATCGCAGGACCATCTCGCGCTGCCCCAGAAGCGTCTGCGGGCTCGAGTACGAAACAATCCCGGGGACAGTGGCCGAGGGCTTGAGCAATTGCTTGGCGCTCGTTGCTGGGCTGGATTCCGTTGGATTGGGACCGTCCTCGGTGCTTACCGAGTTCCTGCCTGGGCTGCTAGTTGTAAAAGTCCCTTCCTCCGGTATTGATCCGACTGTAAGTGACATTTTCCGTGTAGAGGAAGAAGACCGTAATTTGTTAGACATCGACTTCTCCGTCGGCGAAGCAGGTCCTGAGACCGATCCATCGCGCTTCACAGCTGGAGGCGTGGCCTTGCTGGACACTCCAGCATCAGCCTGAGCCGGAGCGGTGACAGGCGCAGCGGTCATCATCGAGGCCATCGACGCTCTGGACTGCGATCGTGGTAGCGCTGGTGCTGGGGCACCATTTTCAGCGGTTCGTTGAAGCTCTTCGACATTGACAGGTTTCGCGCGCTCCTTGGCGACTTTACTCGAAGGCCTGCGCTTCTCAACAGCCAGGTCGTCAATCTCGGGCATATCGGCATTGCTGAGATGCTTCGCCCACTCATTCGTCCGATAAGACAAGGCAACGCGAGACATAGATTGCGGCAGGTGCTCTATAGTCAGACTGACTGGTGCGGACAGCTCAGATGCAATGGACTTTGGCATCTCCGAATGCGATGCGCACACTGATTGCTCGGGGGCCCCTGGGGACTTGACATCGAGGTGGTCGGCTGACTTTGGATCATCGGAAGAAGGCAAATTCTTGTGTGCCGAGAGTGAATTCTCCAGATTTTTCGGTCGCGAGTTGACGTCCGCCTCAGGGTTGGCAGTGACAGAGTCTAGCCGGCTGAGCTCTAAGAACTCTTCTAGAGACTGCCGACCACCACCACTCACGCTCTCGTGATCCATTGTAGCAGCGAGAGACTCGTTGTCGTGTTCGTCGCCATGCTGTCCGGAGTCGAGAACCAGCATTTCCGTACTCTCTCCGCCGCGGGGCGGCAACTCGGGGGTCCGCTCAGACGGGCTAGAGCGTTGCGAGAAGCTTCGAAGAAGATCGGCGGAGCCTTGCGACAGTCGCTGGACAACCGAGTTTCTCGGTGTGCGCTGGGGCGCCGCAGAGCTGGGCTCATGGTCGCCGTCGGCAAAAGCCGCAACGGAAGAGTGGCTCGATTGCGGTCGCTGGCTGTTGAGCACGTTGAAAGGTAAAGGGACGACCTCGGGTGAAGGCGTGAGGACATGAGAGCGGAATGGCGCGCCGCTGTCTTTGGATACCTGCCGGCTCCTCGACGAGACCTGTGAGGCATGACGTTGTACATTATCGGTCGTGTTCGCCTCCTTCCCGTATCGCTCCGTCATTTCACTGTCCAAGACTTCGTCTACCCCAACGCGGACAGTAACCCCGCCGCGCTCGCCATCGCCAGCCATTACATGACCGACGGCACTGTGGCAGTCCGATGCGTCTGTTGCGTCGCCTGACCCATTCTGGGCGGGATAAACGCTATATGTTGCCGTGCCTTTTTCGTTGACGTCGACACCGTCAGATAGGTGAGACAATGTGACACTCTCGGCGACGCCGGAGCCGTGGACACGTTCCCACTCGGCACGCTCATAAGCATTAAAAGCCTCGATTTGCCGGCCGACATTTTCCTCCTCCTCGTCTAGGTTTCGCTGTCCCTGCGCGCGGAGCGCTGCTCTCTTCTCACGTTTCTCTCGGACTACCTTCCAGAGCCTGATCTGAGACATGGTGGCGATTAAAAAGATGACGATGATGGCGGCTATTTCGACCCGGATGCCTCGGGTGACTGGGTAGGTGTTGGCGCCGAGAGGGAAGAGGTTGTCGTTGAGCGACCAAATGTAGGCCCAAAACTCTTTGAGGCCCGCGCGGCTGAAGCAATCGATGCCGAGGACGGTTATTGTAGCCCCTGCGAAGGCGATGAGCATGATGAGAGACCAATCGCGAGTGAAGCGGCTGAAGTAGAAAGCGAATCCGACAATGGTGAAACACGCGATGAAGATGGCCTTTGAGGCGGTCGAATGAAGCAGACCGCCGGGGACCAAGCAAAGAAGCCACATGCTGACAGAGAAACCACCAAGTGCGCAGCCCAATCCCTCTGTCAGCTCCTTGAAAAAGACGGAGGCGACGCCAACCGCACAGCCGGACAGTATGACGGCGGCGACATAGCCGCCCTGCAATGCATTGTTGACGGGGACGTTCATGACGTAGACAATGAGCACCGTGATTCCGAGGGCTGCCAGGTAAGCCGCTGAGAAGAAGGCGTGTATCCATGGATTCTTGATGCCGACCAGGGCGTAGATTAGGCCGGTGAGCAGCATGACGATGCCGGCAACACCCCAGCCCGGTGTAATCTGAGGGGCGATGGGTAGTTGGCCAGCCGGGATGGTGACTGTGACGGATTAGTCTGGGCAATGCTGCCTTGTGTCCGCGAATGACGTACCATTTAGGAAGGTCGAATTGGCCACAGACGTGGACAGAGGCAAGATGGAGCTGCTTGTTTCGTGCGCTGTGCCGTTTTGGCTGCTCGTCGGGGCATCGGTTTTCGAGGCGGCCGAAAATGCGGATTTGGTGTCGGCATTGGCATTGGCGGTGTCTGTTCTGACCTTGTCTGTCGCGTCGGCCGGGCTGGAGCTCACCGACGACGACGACGACGACGGAAGACTGGTCGGCGTAGGCGTGGCATTGTCATCTCTTGCGATGGCCTGGAAGCTATGCGCAGTCGCAGTCTGCAGGGTCAAAGCTAGACATAGAAATGCGCAAATAAGAGAGAACCTTGGAAACATTGTCGAAACGACGGTAGAGAAGAGGACCACGTTGTCTGTATAGAAGCTGGCTTCACTGTTGCGGCTTTCGCGAAGGGGCCTAGGCGGGCAGGCAGAGCATGACGAGAGGACTGGAGAAGGAGGAGTGAGGAGTGTTGAACGCAGGAACGAGTGCGTATGAAGACGGGTTCGGCGGTGATGCACAGGAGAGTCTCTTGTGACTGCCGGTAGAATAAGCAAAGACTTGATTGTTGTAATTACAGAACACACTAAAAGGTGAGACAAGCTTTTGGTCCGTTCGGAAACGGTCAGTCGGAGGAGAAGAGACACCACACCGAAGGATGGGTGGGGGAGAAACACGGGCGACTTGGAAGACTCCGCAAGGAGTTGTATGGAGGGGAAGAGAGTTGGAGACCCGGGCAAGAATGAAGTCACAAGTAGCGAGTGGCAAAAGAATGGTGCGGTGTTGCAGAGGGGATCGTGTCGCTCAGAAGCACTGGCTGGAGACGACCGCGCCGAAAACAGAGAGCGAGAACGCGGTCCACAAACAGCAGGAGGAGAATGCCGGGATACCTGGCGGGACCTGTTGGACGCGGACTGCCCTATGTTGCCCTATACTCTGTGTGTAGTGGATTGGATGCATGGATGCATGCATACATCCATCCACGCAGGCATGCAGACCGACGGAGGTCGTTTCGGTATATACCCGGACGACCCTCTCGGCTGAAGCATGATGACTGGTCCCCGGAGAGATGAGGGAGACTGAAAGACGCACCAGCGTAACGTATAGCCTTGAGCTTGTACTAGCTCCGGTTGGCTAGCATTGTCGTGCGGGAGGGAAATAAATAATAATAAAATAAAATATAGAGTCGAACAAACTGAAAAGTAATGGTCTGCATGACGGGCGACCTGAAAAAGGCGATGGCGAAGCCAAGTTTAATTTCCCATGGCGCCACCCGGACGTGCATCGATGCATGGCGGCCCCCCCCCCTTTGGCCGCAAGCATTGGCCGGGACACAGCGGATCCATTCTTGTCGCACCGCGTTTGCTTTATCAAGTAGATTATCCGACCCTTTCCCCCCCCTCTTCTCTCTCTCTCTCTCGTTATAGTACGGTTGTGATGGTGGGCGGGATATATGGTGCCGTGATGGCCACAAACTGCCGAGGGGCGACATCCGCAGGCAAGGATTTTTGATTGATGACGATGCCGCAGCCCAGGGCGCCGTCCGTGTTGGGCCGCCCTGCTTTGCAGCTGCAGTAGGCTGAGGAAAGTGCCGGGATTGGAGAGCTGAGCAGGACCGCAAGCGGAAGCGAGCATCATGGCTGTGGCGAGTGAGACGAGGCGGCGGCGGAGGTGGAGGTGGAGGAGGAGGTGACGAGGAGCCTGGAGGAGACGAGGACAACGTTTAGGTTTGCCAGGAGTCAAGAGCGACGCCCCACATTCCCTCTCCATCCGTCCTGAACCGGCCGGTTTATAGAGGGTCTGCCAACCAATAGAGTGAAGCTGAAGAAGCCTAGTCAGGTACCTCGTGGCGGGAAGCTCCAGCGCACATTCAGGGGAGGAGGCCTGCTCCACCTACTTGCTACTACTGTAAGCTACTTGTGGGTAGATTATGGGTACTAGTAGTAGTTGATATAGGACCTACCTCCTACGTGACCTACGCGCTGCTTGTAGACTGGCTCGCGGTCAAACATACGTACAGATCCGATGTGGTACAGGCCGTATCACGGAGTTTGATGTCATGTCATTGGTTCGGTGCAACCTCGCACAAGAGCGGCATATATGTTTTTCTAATCCAGCAATTTCGTATACGTAGACTCACGACGGGATATGCCGCCGATGCTTTTTACAGGTGGTACGGAGGAGGAGGAGGCCGTACCAGCTTGTCTGGTAGTACACGTACAGTACCACCTACTACCCCCAAGGACACCCTACCTAGTAGTACTACTACACTTCTACCTACAGTACCTACCTACTAGTACTACTAGTAGCACATACATGTAGGTTCCTGTAACCGCCAGTTACCAGAGGCTGCTGTAGCTAGGCTGGGCACGTTGCGTTGGAAATGACATGCATCATAGCATTCCTCCATCGCGGACTCGAATGACATACAGGCTTTCGTCCTCAAGAATGTCAAGTGAAAACCCCCGCCGCGTTACCATGACAGTTAA
The DNA here is from genome assembly GCA_018831755.1 of Niveomyces coronatus. Taxonomy (NCBI): domain Eukaryota; kingdom Fungi; phylum Ascomycota; class Sordariomycetes; order Hypocreales; family Cordycipitaceae; genus Niveomyces; species Niveomyces coronatus. The sequence goes on from JAFEME010000367.1 coordinate 19,845, forward strand.
TCAATTGTCGCTCCGAGGAGTTAAAATCCTTCGCCTTGTAATACCCTATTCCGTGGCCCCATACAAGGCTGCCCTTTTTGGAATGTCATGTATGGGCGAGCGGGAAATTACACTGAGCGCCACATCTCGCCATTGGATCGGACGCCACAATCCTCCGCCCAAGTGTCCGGTCATCCGGTGCGACCAAAAAAAGTCTTCCCCCCTCCCTCCTCCCCTTGGGCCCTCGCGCTCTCTATCCTCGTCGTCGTCTGCATCGCGATGCGCACATCCCATCAACATTGTGGAAATTGAGCATGGCTACCGGCGTGCCCTTGCAACCTTCCCCGCCTGGCGAGCCTGCCTGGCCTCGGCCGGGCCTTGTCGAATACCCTGCTCATGACCCCCTACCTCCCTGTGCGTTGTCCTCATCGCCACTTGTCACTGTCAATCGGTGACTTTGGGACTAAATTTGTCATTTATTTTTCTATTCTAGGGATGCGACGATGTCCCCGATCGGCTTCTTCCTCCTCCTCCTAGGCTGATCAATAATCGTGGAAAAACAAAAAGGCATGGACAGAAAACAAAAAAAAAAGAAATTGGCAATTAATTATCTGACGCAACACATCACACTCTCGACATCTGACGGCTTCCCCCCATCTATGCCTTGACTTGCCGATTTTGACAGAAATTTGACGGTTTTCCTTCTCGTGCCGCTGCGGTACGATGCAACCCTCAAGAAACGGCCAGAATGGGGCCGAGACCTGCCGGTGAGATGCACCCACGGCTGTGATGTGACGTGACGGCTACGCGTCCATTTCCTTTCAATCCTTTTTCCCGTGGACTCGAAACCAGGAAATGCATGCTGCAGCTGCACCTGTACGGATGAGAATTGGCCCGACCACTAAAAGAGTAAGCTGCGGCGGTGAAATGGACCAAATTTTTGCTTTTTTCCTCTTGTCTTGAGCGTTCATGTTCACTCTGCATACATACCCCATCGACAGCACACGAGACATGCAGAGTCCCCGGTTCGCGTGCCGCCTGCATTGCCATGCCCATCCACACAACCTCTTTGCGTGTAAAATTACTCAGCTCAGCCTTCGGTTGCGACTGCAGACAGCGAGAAGAGGGTCGGCACAAGACCGGCTGCCGGACCATTCATGATGTTACAACAGCGCACATTCCGGTTGGGATTAACAATCCCCCCCCCCCCCGCGTGGGACCCCTGTTCCAGTTACGGCTCAGCTGCTCTGCCGATGAGCTCTGCCCCAATGTCTCTGCTTCCTTTTTCGACTTTTGCTACATGAGCGAGAAAGTCGGTCAGGCTCCGTTTATGTGCTCAGTCGGAAGCGAGAGACAAGGAACGTGTTGTCGACGTGGACGAAAAGGATCCGCGCATCCCCTCGCACGGCTGCCCGAGTCTTTCGGACTGCAGGTTCTTCGTAGACTCGATATCCATGTCTCGCTGCAGTTGCCCAAACGCTGCTATAGGAGTTTCCTCCTTTTTGCCTCTCTGTCTCTCGTTGCCACCTGTTCCGTAAAGATTTCTCTTTTCTTTTTCAGCCAATCAGTCACGAGACTTGCTCAGAGGAAAAGCAATTCTATAGTCTCACTTAAAAGGTCATTTCTCACTCGAATGGTGAGCTGTGTCGGACGAAAAAAGCAATATATTAAACCCCCCCCTTTTTCATGACTCTCATATTCGTAGAAGAAAAGGCTGAGACAGGAATTCATCAGTGAACGCTCAGGGCTGAGTTTTCATGTCTCGCCGGTATTCTTTACAAGAGCGCCATGCCGCGTCGTGTCTTTCCCTCCACAGAGTGCTCATACTTTGTATATAGGAGCGTGTCGTTGTTGACTTGTCAAACAGTAGCATTTGCTTTACACTACAAGCCGTACTAGAGGATACGGTTGACAAGTTTATACCCGAGCATTTTGAGTATGAAATATATTATCATCGTAGTTCATGAGTCTCTATTTCGCGCACGGGATGAGCAAATAGTTGTGCAATATAATCTGGTTTCTAACAAAACCTGTATCGAAAGTTGCCCGGAGCGCTCGCGATCCTCTGAATCTTCATATAGAAAAAGAGCAACTAGGTCAAAAGAGATAAAAAATACAAACGGACGCGTAAAAATATGGTGGTATCTTGTCGTTGATGCACGTAGTAGAAGCATAAAGCTTCTTCGCCGTGTGGGAAAAACAAGGCTCAAACCAGCCGATGAAACCTTGTAAATCAAAGCCAAAAAAAAAAAAAAAAAAAAAAAAAAAAAAAAAAAAAGAAATGCGCAGTTTCCCCATCCCCATTAGAGAGCCCAATCAGCTCATTTCGTCTCGTCATACGATGGTCATGTTTTGCATCATTACTACTTCCTCGCCAGGCGTGACGGCATCTTGTCGCCGCTGAACCTCGTCTGCGCGGCTACGCTCGTCTTGCCCGCCCGCGACGTGCCGCCACCTCCTCCAACATAGGTCGGCTTCCTTCCCTCGCGGCTTGTTTTGCCGCTTGCGCTCGCGGTCCTTTTCGCCTTGCCACCGCCTCGGGCGAGCAGCCATGCGACGGGCAGCATCATCAGCCGCAGCGCCGTGTTAAACGGAAACAGTACCACTGTCATCATGGTGTTCACGGACCGCGTGAGGACGCCGCTGCTACTACTATTTTTTGCCGCGACGGCGGCCAGCGCGATGGCGTCTTGCACACGCGCCTCCGTGGCGGCGAAGTGCGCGTCGACGTGAGACTGCAGCATCGTAGACTTCTTCTCGTACCGCCGCACCGCGCGGTTCAGCGCGTCCAGCTCCGGCTGTATGGCGCTGCGCACGTCTCTCGCCAGGACGGCCTCCTGCGCCGCCGCGGCAGCGACCTTCGCGGGCTCGTCCTCGTCGGGCTCCTCGACCAACGTACCGCCGTTTTGCGTCGCCGCGGCGATGGATCCGGACTCGAGGGCGTCGAGGCGCTCAAGAATGGCATCGATGCGTAGCGAGTTCGTGGTGGGCAGCGCGGCGTAAGGGTTGCTGCTGTCGTTGCCGTGTATGACGCGCTGTAGGTGCAGGGTGCGGGCCTGGACGAGCTTGATGACGTGGGAGAGCACGCGCACCTCGGAGACGAGGATGAAAATGGTCAGGTTGTAGTTGGATACGAGCCCCTCGGACGGCCGGCTGAGCTGGGAGCGGATCATGTGCAGGATGTAGGCACTGATGAGCGGCAGCGAAAAGCAGGACAGTAGGGCCATGACCTCATGGAGGTACAGCTCGGTCAGGGCAGACTGCTGCTGAGAGGTGGCCGCCCTTTGGTCCGCCGCGGGTCGATCGACCTTGGGTGGCGGGGCCTCGTCCTCGGGTACATCATCTAGGTGCGATGCGCCGTCAGTGTACACTTCAGAGTCGGCATCCTCTTCGTCATCCTCCACGATTACATCTGTGGCGTTATCTTCATGCTCGATGCGGACCTGTTGCGCCGAGTGATACCAGTGCCTATTTTTGGGGAGTTGCTGTCAGACAAGACTAGAGGAATACGAGAGCGCGTTTGAACTGTGTGTGTGTGTGTGTGTGTGTGTTTGCGCGCGTGCCTGTGAAGGTGAAGGTGTGTATTTATCAAATGAGCTGCACACGTCACGTACCATGGCTGTGTCACCGACCAATGCAGAAAGACACCGGCCAGCCCGAGCAGCATAATATCCGTCGTCACGGCGCCTCCATTCGTGAAGAGCGCCCCAGCCACGGCGGGGAGCAGGGCAAAGGCCAGCGACAGGCCGGCCAGCGAGGAGCTCTCGGCATGATCGCCAGGGCTCTCCCTCGCCGCCGCGGCCCTACTGTGCGGGTTGAGTATCGAGCGCGCCTCGCCAATACTGTAGTCGGAGAAGTTGGAGCTCCTTCTCGGCGGCAGCGACGACGACGACGCGGAGAGCGGCTGCTCGGGCGGTGCCGAGTCGGAGGAGAAGCGGCGCGACGCCATGCCGTCGACGGCGACAGTCTTTGCGCGTCGGAGCGCATGGCCCGCGGGCGCGCTGAAGCCGGAGCAGCTCGCGGCGCCGGTGTCGTCGCGCGGCGCTGCTGCCGTTGCCGTCCTGCCTGGAGGGTTGGTGCCACTGTTCGCATGACGTAATGACTGGCGAGCCGGTGCAGCGTCGTCGGCCATGGTGGTTGCGCCGCTATGGCATCTGTAGAGCTTTTGATTGCGAGACGTGGGTAGGAGGGGGGGGTAGAAGATGATGAGAAGGGCTATGTAGGTTGGTTAAATTTAAGAATTACGGGTGGCAGTCGCGCCGCGCGTTGAAGGGATGGGGGATGGAGGGTCGAGGTATGATTGATTTGCTACCCATCTACTGTACCTACTACAGTACAGTACAACCAGGTAACTACTAGTACTGTAGGTACTGTAGTACTTCATAAGGCTATTCGCGGTTGGCTTTAGTGACAACGTTTAGTGCACAGTAGGCTAATAATGATGGATGTGCCTCAGCCGACCAGCTACCGAGCCACCGCTACCATTATATATAAATGGTACAGTACCAGTTACGGCAGCTACTGCAGCTGCACGTTGTCGATACGTACATATAGGACCAGAACTCGAGCACTCATTTTTGAGAGGGAGAAGAGGGGAAAGAAACTATTGCTGATTTCATCCGGGGTAGCTGCGAGTAACTGGCCAACATCAATCAGTGAGTGAATTGCAAGCCGACTCCGGCCAAAACAACAACGCTATACGTTATTAATAATACAAAAGGATAGAGAAAGCAAAAATGGCATAATTAACAAAGGAAGGCCAACCTTCAACCCAGCAAGAAGAAGATGGATTACTGTATACTTCTCTTCTTGCTAGAAACGTTTGCTTAAAACCGACGCCACTGTAAGAAGAAAATATGGTCAATATCTCGCCAAATTCCCTTCGAGCCTCATTCTCCCCTAGCCTCCCCAACTCTGTCGTCTGGATATCACCGCCCAAGACTGTACAAGTAGAAGACGTAAGAGATGAAAGTAACGAGCGCAGAGAGAAATTGCGATGCGCCCTTGCATAAATAGACAATATCACCGCGTTTCTCGTTTCCTTCGATCCTCCCTCTCTGGACCTGGCGCGTTCCTATGTTGGGGATGAGGAAAGAAAGGCCCGACCGTAGCCGGCCATCTGGACACATGAACAACACCATGACGGCGTGTCGGAGGACAAACGTGATTGCACACACACGGCTTCGGCACACGCTAGAATTGGTCATGGTTGTGTTAGATGTAAAATAGAAAACGTCCTTGGCTGGCATCGAGTTGCGCGATGAGTAGTGGCGACAACGCGGCGGGTGGACAACTGAGCCTTACGGAAGTTCTCATATCCCAGGATTCATTGATCACCTTTGCGACTGATAGGGTTTCCTCCCTCTCCCGAGATTTTGACCAGAACGCTCTCGCACTCATCGCCAAATTGATCTGCACGTTTCCACGCAGATGTCGTACAGTGCGACATCGTACCGTGTTTCTATGCACCGGGCCCGTGCGTGCTCCACTCCATACTGTCTTCTCTAATTTGACCCCTTCGTCTCGATCTCAACATCGCGAACAATTGTTCACCGCATGCAGATCGATATTCGTCTTCTAACGATACTCACGATTACACAGCCGGCGCATACACTGCATAATCACGCGTGAAGCTGATCCTACGCTCGACCAACATACACTCGCGGCCTCTTCGGAGTCCTCCCTCAAATCGACCCGGCGTAGCCCCTTGGCCGCGCTGAACGAGACATCCAAAGTCGCGTATATCCCGGCCAGACATACTATTGAAGCTCCCTGCCTCATCTCACAACATCGACCGATAGCCAGAGCGTCGCTCCGTCTCCCCTCAGGGGCCGCCCCTTTACCAGCGACACAAGCACATACCCACATCGAACCCAGCAGACATGCCTCCAACCGGCGCGTCCCCCGACTTCTTCGCCCGCGACCTCGAGCGCGGCGACCCATCAGCCGCCGCCGCCGTACGCACCTCCAACGTCTCCGCCGGCGATGGCATCGGCTCCGCGCTCTCCTCCTCCAACTCCTCCATCATGGGCGACGACGTCCCCGCCGGCGGCGGCGAGGCCGGCGACGAATGGGGGCCCCAGCACCCCTGCTACCCTCACCTCAACCCCCACGTCGCGCTCGACTCCGCCGAGCGGGCCACGACGCGCATCATCCGCGTCCGCCGTGACTGGCTGCTCCACGGCGACCTCGCGCCCGCCTTCTCCAACCTGTACCCGGAGATCCTCGATCCGGCCGGCATCTCCGAGCCCGAGTTCCGCCGCGTCATCGGCCGCCTCAACGGCGAGCTCGGCGCCGTCTTCAGCCCCTACGCCGCCCGCAACGTCCTCGACAGCCTGCTCGGCGCCCTCACCGGCTGGCTCTGGGACGACCTCGGCATGACCGCCGCCAAGAGGCGCCTCGCCGCCCTCGAGCGCTGGATCGACCAGTGGAACGCCGAGATGCAGAAGACGGCGGCGGCCACGGCGACAGAGGACGGCAGCATCGGCGCGGCGAGCGCGCCCAAACTCATTTCTCTCCGGCAGACGGGATACATGACGGCAAGTCGCGGTGGCACCCTCCCCTTCCTAGTATTTTTCAGTATTTGTTTGGACGTCTTTGGGCTAACCTGGCGATTGGCCTCTCATCAGCTCGATATACAAATACCCGACCCGGAAATCGCGCCGGCTCCCAGCACGGCCGGGGCCGACGAATCGAGAACGGCGCTGCCGCTGGAACACGCGCACGTGGTGGCTGCATAAAGCAACCCACAGCGGTCAGCCCTACTCTGTTGGCGAGCGGCGTACATGTATATTTCTTTTTTTTCTTTTCAGGCACTCATTCTCGCGCGCTGTTTAATTACCTTGCAGGACCGGCCCTCTGAGTAAATCAGCGCGGGGGGAGGCCAAGAAATGATGTTCCTTGATACCACCGGCAGGCGTTTTGCGGAGGCGAATTTGCATCTTTTGAACAAAATCCCTTTTTCTTTTCGTTTCTATGTAGTTCTACCTCATGACTCTATTCTCGAGTTTCTGACCCCAATATTCATTTCTCAATCTCCGAGACACTCAATAGATACTCCTAATTCAATTCGAAGACGTCTTGATCAGCTCCTCAAACAGCGGCTTGAGCATGCGGGCGCTGTTCTTCGGGTACCGTCTCTGCCCGTCGCGGTAGTCTACGTAGCACACCCCGAACCTGGTCTGGTACCCGTCCGCCCACTCAAAGTTGTCCATGAGCGACCAGGCAAAGTAGCCGCGGACGTCGACGCCGTCCAGCCTTACCGCCGCGGCCATGGCGCGAACATAGCCGTCGAGGTAGCGGACGCGGAAGTCGTCCTCGACGGCCTCCTCCGGCGGGAGGCCGCTCTCGCCCTTGACGCTCGTGCCGTTCTCGGTCACGTAGATCCTCGGGCGCCCGTAGCGGCCGCTGATCCATCTCAGGAGGTCGCGGAACCCCGGCGGGCACGGCCGCAGCCACGCGGACCCGGACTCCTCCCCGATCCAGTCCGCCCGCCTGTTCTGCATCAGGATGTCGACGTTGCCCGCGAAGTCATCCTCGCCGGGCTCCTCTCCGTCTCTGTGTCTGATGTAGTTGGCCGTGTAATGGTTCATGCCGTAAAAGTCGTTGGAGCCCCTGACCAGGCTCCTCTCCTCGTCGGTGAACGACGGCAGTCTCCGCCCCAGCTGCCGGCGCATGGAGGCGGGGTAGTCCCCGAAGTAAATCGGGTCGGCGAACCAGCCAATGGAGAATTCCAACTTTCTCTGGCACGCCTCGACGTCTCGCGGGTCCGCCGGGTCCCAGGGATACGCCGCATCGCCGTTGAGCACGATGCCAATCTCCCCGCCGCCGCGGGGCTCGAAGACCTCCCTGTAGAGCTTGACGGCCCTCCCATGCGCGACCAGGAGCGTGTGGCCAACGATCCACGGCTCCGTCGCCGCGGCGGAGCTACGGCCCGGGGCGAAGGAGCCGTTGCCGTAGCCCAGTATAGACGAGCACCACGGCTCGTTGAGCGTGGCCCAGTGCCGGACCTTGCCGAGCGCACCAAACACGACGCCAGCGTAGCGCTCGAAGTCGAGCGAGAACTCCTCCCTGTCCAGCAGGCCGCCGTAGCGCTCGTCGAGGGCCTGGGGCACGTCCCAGTGCAGGAGCGTGACGAAGGGCGTGATGCCGGCCTCGACGAGGCGGTCGACGAGGTCCACGTAGTGGTCCAGGCCGGCCTGGTTGACCGGGTCGGCGCGGCCGCCGAGCGGGATGATGCGGGACCACGACAGCGAGAAGCGGTAGGCGGTGGCGCCGAGCGACCGGAGGAGCGCGACGTCCTCGGCGGTGCGGCGGTAGGCGTCGCAGGCGACGGCGCCGGACGAGCCGTCGGCTATCCGGCCGGGGACGGCGCAGAAGGCGTCCCAGATGCTGGGGCCGCGGCCGTCCTGCTCGGTGGCGCCCTCGATCTGGTACCTGCGCGCTCTCGTCAGTCGGGGGGTTGGCGGGCGGGTGGACGAAGAGGGGGTGGGCGAAGGTTACGCAGCGGTGGCGAAGCCCCAGGTGAAATCTGCCGGCAGAGACATGTAAAGACAAAAAGAAAAAATGGGTTTGTCGAGGTTCTATGAGTTTTTGGTTTCCGCAATCATATAGCTGAGCGAAGATAAGGTTCGCGGAGAGACAAGGCTGTGGATGCGGAGGAGGCTTGGTGGGGACCAGAGCGGAGCGCCGCTCCGGATGCAACTGCCGGATCGAGCAACATGGGAGAGGTTTTGAATTTAAGATGTAATATTATTTAATGTCCGTTATTTGATTACCGGTAAATGTACAAAATCCCAAGTCGTATTTCCTCCAAGTCAAGCACGCTCCCATCTTGATTTCATTAAAAGATGTCGCTTCTCCTGGTCGCAAAGAGGCTCTCCAAATTACATGCTCTCCTTATTATGCCGTATTTTTTTTTTGCCTTATCCAGTGAAAAGTGTGGCTGTGTGTGGGGGATTTTTTCTTATAAAAGAAACTAAACCTCCAATTCGTGAAAAAACCCCCCTTTCTAGGCGCAGAGCGTGAGGGTAATCGTCTTGTCCGAGCCGCAGACCTTGGTCTGGCTGCCGGCGGGCGGGGTGCCGTTGTCCCAGGTGATGGCCGGGCAGCCGGCGGCGTCGTCGCCGCCGACGGTCAGCTTGTGGCCGGAGAAGGCGTCGCCGAAGACGTCGCTGAGGTCGTACCAGATCTGGTCGCCGGTGAGGCTGTAGGCGTAGTCGGTCTGGGGCTTGCCGGTGAAGAGGCCGTCGCGCTCGCGGGTGATCTTGAGGGTGCGGCCGCCGGTGCGGGGGTCGACGGCGAAGGGCTCGGCGTAGGCGTCGCCGGGGCGGAGGGTGTTGCCCATCGAGGTGTCCTTGCCGACGGACCAGACGGTCACGTCGGTGGCGCACTTGTTGAGCACGCGGGCGCTGCCGACGGCGGAGACGGTGCCGGCGAGGAAGGCGGCGGCGGCGATGTAGGTGGTGATTTGGGAGAGCATTGTGTGTGTGTGTGTGTGTGTGTTGTATGAGAGGGCTTATGATTTTCTTTCTTTCTTCTTGTCTGGTGCAAGTTGTTGTATTGATTGTGAGTAGTGTAGAGGTTGGTTGGTTGATGGAGATGAGAGTGACTGGAATGATGATTTCTGAAATAAAAGACAGGAAACTCTTGCCTACATATTTATATACATGAATCGAATGTATGAAAACATCGTATTCACAATTACCCATCGCGGGTCAAAGTAGCGACTGCTTCGGGAATGAGGGTCCATGTGACGTCAAAAAGTCTAAAATAAACATCCCCCCCCTTCCGGGCTGTGCCATATTCCCGATGCGACTCCCATCTCTCCATCTGCTAAGCCTGATGTGGAGCAGCCGAGAAGGGGAAGAAGCAATATCTAATACGAGGTTGTCGCCACACATCAAAAGGCCAAGCGCGTGAATGTAGCGATGGTGTAGCGGTCAGTAGGTCACCACACCACGGCATCGGGGATCCAGGTCGCTGTGGCGCAGAACATCGTATCGTCAGTAGGTGGGAAGGCAGAGGAACAAAGGGAGGGCCCTTTTAGAATGACATTCATCGAGGCCCCATGCCGGTCGATCATGCGGCGCCAACCCAACACGAGGTGATGATGATGCCCTCCCACGGTTGGGTCGGTCGTATTACCTGTCTACCGTCCTTTGTTTTGTTCTCTTGGGCTGCGCAGCCCTCTTTCTAGTACATACTGTACGTGGCAATTCCTCTCCAGCACTGATGAAAGGCTTGGGGTTCTCTGTCCCCCCCTCTTCCTCTCTCTCTCTCTCCCTCTGTCTCTTTCCCCATCAAGCCCCCCCCCCTCATCCTTCTCACGAAGCCATACCCAACTTTTCACTAGGCCAGCGCACTAAACCCC
>JAFEME010000368.1:0-30187 GCA_018831755.1 Niveomyces coronatus
GGCCCCCCCCCCCCCCCCCCCCCCAATTCTTCCTGCTACATGGACAACTGTCTCGGACACGGATATGACGGCAGCAAAAAACAAAAACATCCGAGGCCGACATGCAGGTGAAGGTGGGCAGGCTGGGAACCCGACATGTATGCCCATAGTACATATGCAGCCCATCGCATATAGACGTGATGCACGCAAAACGGCCGCGCCTCTCTCTCTCTCTCTCTCTGCTGCCGCAAGTATCCGAAGATAAACGTGCCGGTGTCTTTCGAGACTAATGAGGACCTTCTCACGACACGTGTCCGTTCCCAAACCCCCTTTTCTGTGTAGCGACCGGAGCCAACTCTTATGCCGACATGCACGCCACCTACCCTTTGGACGCGGCAACGACTGTCTTCATTGTATCATGATCGGCTGCGCGCGGCACCGCACATAACCTTGCCCCCCTTTCCATCCCTCAAACTTCTCTCCCTCTCAGAAATCAATCTTCATGGGGCCTGCCCGCTTTCCCCTCCGCCCTCAAACCGCTTTCCCGCGGCCTGGACGGCCTACGCGTGGTCTCGGTGGTGGCCATAGATGCTCCCAACACATCATCTTGCAACCCTACATTTCAGTAGACCCGTCACGCGACAGCTTACCAGTGTTTGTCGCAAGGAAGAAGTTGCTCGTAGTATGATATTTACAAAAAAGTTTGCCGAGAGCACCCTGGTACCCCGAGTTGAACAGTCTTGGGTTGTCACCACCTGCGTCTTCCCTCTCTTTTTGAGCCTGTCGCGTCACGAGGAACCCTTGAGAACTACGTCCTAGAGGCTTCTCTTTATACTGCAGAAAGAGAGAGAAAGAGAGAGAGAGAATGCGTCAATAAGAGCCGACATTCCTGCCGCGCTAGAAAATCGATAAAGAGCATTAATCACAAGTAATCACTGTACAAAGGCTTTCTGCCTCCAACCTCCCTCGTCACCATGAGCTCCTAGGGACATCAATAGGACCCGCTAGGCAGATCATGACCCCTTTCCCTTCTCGACCGTCAGTATTTATTTCCCTTGTATTCTGCTCCAAAAATAATCTTCCATCCATCTACGCTCAATGTCATGAAACTAATCATCGCATCGAAGCGAGTCAGTCCACCCGGCAGCAGCTTACAACAAGAGCCCTAGAGGGTTCTCAACAACCTTCTTGAACTCCCGGATCCATTCGGCCCCGACCGCCCCGTCCACCACCTTGTGGTCGAAGCTGGCAGTGACGGTGATCTGATCCTCCCACACAACGCTGGAGGACCCGTCCTCGCCCTCGACCGGGACGGCCACCTTTTTCGTGGTGCCGACGGCAAGGATAGCAGCCTGGGGAGGGTTGATGACGGCGGTGAAGTGGTCGACGGCGTTGTTCATGCCCATGTTGGAGATGGAGATGGTGCCGCCCTGGTACTCCTCGGGCTTCAGCTTGTTGTCGCGCGCCTTCTTGGCCAGCTCCTTGACCTTGCTCGAGATGGACTCCAGACCACGGCCCTCGACGCCGGTCACAATGGGCGTGATGAGACCCGTCGGCGTGGACACGGCCACCGAGACGTCAACAGAGTTGAACTGACGAATGGACTCGCCACGCCAACTCGAGTTGACGGCGGGCACCTTCTTCGAGGCGACGGAGATGGCCTTGATGAGGAAATCGTTGACCGAGAGCTTGTATTTGCCCTCAGATGAGCTGTTGAGCGCCTGGCGGAGCTTGAGAAGCTTCGAGACTGACAGCGAGCTCGTGACGAAGAAGTGAGGATTGTTCTGCACCGACTCTTGGAGGCGGCCGGCAATGACCTTGCGCATGCCGCTGACGGGAATGTCCTCGTACGCCGCACCGGGGCTCGCGGCGGCGGGCGCGCTGGAAGCCTTCTTGACGTCGTCCTCAGTGATCTGGCCGCCCTTACCGGTACCCTTCAGGCCGTCAATGCTGACAGACTTTTCTCTGGCGAGCCGCACGGCGGCGGGGCTGGCATTGGCGGTACGGTCGAGCGACGTCTCGAGCTTCTGCCCCGAGGAGGCATACTGCTCGGGCTCGGGCGCTGGTGAGCTCGATTCGGACGGGGACGGCTTCTCGGATTTTTCCTCAGTCTTGGGCGCCGGGGGTTTCGCGTTGCCGCCGGCATCCTCAAGAGTGAACTTTTCAAAGGCAGAGATGTCGGCGCCCTCCTCGACCAGAACAGCGATGGGCTAGAGGCGAGTCAGCACAAAAAAAAAAAAAAAGTCGCAAGTCACAAGCTGTGGCTTCAGGGCAGGGCAAACCCACGGTCCCGACGGCAATGCCCTTCTCTCCAGCTTCTTTTAGAATCTTGGCAATGACACCCTCCTCCTGAAACTCGAAATCCATCTGGGCCTTGTCGGTCTCAATCTCTACAAGAACCTCGCCGGGGCCAATGGAGTCGCCGGGCTTCTTCTGCCAGGCACCGAGATTACCGGCCTGCATCGTCGGGGAGAGAGCAGGCATCTTGATGACCTGATGATCGGGGAAGGAGGCATAGCAGCGGACGACGTGGGCCGCGAAGCCGCTTCGTAGGGCGCTCTGCGTAGGGGCGAGGGCTCGCCTCCGGAGAAGGGCGCTGAGCATTTTGACAGATGTGGGCTCTCGACGACGAGTTGGATGGAGGCTCGGACGCAGATTCGAGGGGCAAGCCGGAAGATGACCACGAGAAAAGTCAACCAACCAGCGGTCTTGAACGAGGTCTTGTCAAGAAACCAATTGGCAGTAGGGGCCAGACACTGAAAAGAGAAGCGATGATGGCGGTCGCGCTGATAAGCAGAAAGGGCGGCTTGGGAAAAAAAGAGGCTCGAAATCCTTTGGGGGTGGTTGAAGCGTCCAATTTTTGCGTTGAGCTCCGTTGTTGGCTAGACCGACTTGGGACTGGCCTGGCGGGCGGCTGCCGGCGTCCGGCGGCACTGCACTGTAGAGTACTGTAGCCTGTAGGAGGTTAAGATGTGTACTGTACTGTACAGTACATATGTACTGTCTCGTAGTACCTACTAGTAGCTGTAGCTGCTTCGCTCCAGCTCCTAGAACACCCCCCCAAATGAAACGACCACAGCGCCTGCGACTGCGAAGGATTCCACCATTATATTACCTATGCATCTGTCTGGAAAGCCATTACCTAATACTTACCAGCGTCGACCCGCTCCGATGGCGCAAATCGTTATCAATACAGCGGGTATTTCAGGGGTCCTACTGTTGTTGGCCTGACCTGGCACACGTAGCGCCTAGTTGTCGTCGCATTTTGAGCTGTATGGCAAGGTGCGCGAAAAGACAAGGAACCAAAGTTTAGTACTGGTATGTATGAATGCCTAGATGGACTGAGAACCAGCGTGTGTCCCCCCTCTATGATTGTGCGTTCGTGGATGTGCTCACACCTTATGGTCCAGGGTTAGGTTACTCGTTACAGTGGCATCTCTTCACGGGTATGGTATACAGTACATTAGTACATAGTAACTTAGTACAACGAGGATGAACTCGATAGCCTCATCCGGACCCCTGTAAATATCACCCGCGCTGCGAGGAGGCCCCTTTCAAGTGATCTATGTATACTAGCAGGTGCATCTTTTCAAACTCGCTCCTCAGATGCTGTCGCAACAACCTCCAAACAATTCGGCCGCAGTGAGGAAGCGCAACTTGTGACGTGATCGAGTACCATCCATGTACATGCAGTACAGTGCAAACAGGACAGTGCTGTATTAGTACAGTAGTACAGCGAGCGCGCTGCCAGGTCCCTCCCTTACCTGAATCGCCAACTGCTGCGCCGCGCCGCCAGGAGGACCGCCAGGAGGACCGCCTGTCCCGGGGTTTCTCCTGCGGCCACGCAACTCACTAAAATGACTTGCTGCCACATGCGCCTCTGATAAAACCGCGCCCATCCGCAAGTTTGTTTTTGGACAACTCTTTCAAGCAAGCTATTTTTCCGTCAGCGGCCGACAGAATCTTGTTTTCTTGAGCTGGGAACTATCCTCCCTTTCGAGCCCCCAAGATCATACATAAACTGCGGCTCGCGACCTGTAACCGAGCGAATGGCAGCTCGGTCCCCCTGACGCTCCGCAATGAGCTCAATCAAGTTCGTGGTGTCCTCGCTGGACGCCATTGCCGCTTCCAAGGATGCACAGCGGATCAAGCAGCTCGGCGAGTCGGCCAAGAAAGCTCTCGACGCCATCAAGGAGCAGGAACAGCTTCCGGATCCCGAGACCGTCTTTGCGCCGCTGCAGCTCGCGACTCGCGCCAACAACCCCCAACTCACCACAACAGCTCTCGACTGCATCGGCAAGCTGATATCGTACTCGTACTTCTCGGCGCGCAATACCGAAGTGCCGGCCGACGATGCCGCCGAGCAGGCAGCCCCCCTCATCGAGCGCGCAATCGACACCATATGTGACTGCTTCCAGGGCGAGGCCACAGAGATCGAGATCCAGCTTCAGATAGTCAAATCCCTCCTGGCCGCTGTTCTAAACGACAAGATTGTCGTTCACGGAGCTGGCCTCCTCAAGGCTGTCCGACAGGTGTACAATGTCTTTCTTCTCTCGCGCAGCACCCCCAACCAGCAGGTCGCCCAAGGCACCCTGACCCAGATGGTCGGCACCGTCTTTGAGCGTGTCAAGACGAGACTACACATGAAGGAAGCTCGGCTGAGCCTCAGAAACCTCAAGCACAGCTCCAGCAACGTCACTTTTGATCACCCGGACGCCATCAATGGCTCCGATGATGCGGAACATGCCGCGTCCGCTGCGCCCGAGGACTCTCCTGAACATGCTTCTACTACGAAGCTCACTCTCAAAGATCTGGAGCATCGCAAGAGCTTCGACGACTCTACATTGGGAGACGGACCCACCATGGTCACGCATCTCAAGCCGGCCAAAGACGCCGAGACCGAATCATCCGAGCCCGGGACCAATGTGCCGGATGACGAGGATCAACTCGACGCCGAAGACGAGGTCTACGTTCGCGATGCATATCTCGTCTT
This sequence comes from Niveomyces coronatus, assembly GCA_018831755.1. NCBI lineage: Eukaryota > Fungi > Ascomycota > Sordariomycetes > Hypocreales > Cordycipitaceae > Niveomyces > Niveomyces coronatus. The sequence continues at coordinate 4,973 of JAFEME010000368.1, forward strand.
CAGATCCTTCTGCAACCTCTCTACCAAAGTTCTGCCGCCCGATCAGCTCTTTGACATTCGCGGCCAGCCCATGCGATCCAAACTCGTTTCGCTTCATTTGATACATACAGTTCTCAACAATAATATTTCCGTCTTCACCTCACCTCTTTGTACCATCAAGAATTCCAAGAGCAACGAACCCACCAGTTTTCTGCAAGCAATCAAGTTCTATCTTTGTCTCAGCATTACGAGAAATGGCGCCAGCTCCGTCGACAAGGTCTTTGAAGTATGCAGCGAGATCTTCTGGCTGATGCTCAAGTTTATGCGGCCCTCCTTCAAGGTAAGTCTGCGCTCTTCGGTGTTTTGGCTAGTCAAGACATTGACATTGCATTAGAAAGAAATCGAGGTCATTTTGAAAGAAATCTACCTCGCCTTGTTGTCGCAAAGAAACGCTCCAGTCTCGCAAAAACTCTACTTCATTGCGATACTCAATCGACTCTGTGCCGATCCCCGTGCGCTCGTCGAGATCTACCTCAACTACGATTGTGACCAGAGCGTGGATAACATTTACCAAGCAATCATCGAAGATCTCTCCAGATTCTCCACTGCATCCGTTGCCATTGCTCCCGCGAATGAGCAAATATTCGAGGACAACAGAGGCAAACTCGCAGCCGCGACCGAATGGCAGCTCAAGACGATACTGCCCCCTCCATTGACAGTGGCGCACATACTTCCGCAACCCGATCCAGAGCCCGACTACCCGAAAGAGTATGCCGTAAAACGTCTCGCGCTGGAGGTCCTCGTCGAAGCCCTCAAGTCGCTTGTCAATTGGTCCGCGTCCGAAGCCGGATCCAACCGCGCCGACAAAGACAGCAAGACATCTCACGAAGATCTGCGCGCCTCAATCGACCCAAGCGCAAGTGAAACCATGTCGCGAATTGAAACTCCTCTGCCGCCTTCAACGCCCGTGCTGGATGACGATCCGGCTCAGCTCGAAAAAGAAAAGGCACGCAAGACAGCCTTGACAAATGCCATCAGAAAGTTCAACTTCAAGCCAAAGCACGGCATCAAGGCGTTGATTGCCGAAGGCTTTATCCCCAGCGATCAGCCTACCGACGTCGCCCGATTTCTCCTCAAGGAGGATAAGCTTGACAAGACCCAGATTGGCGAATATCTCGGCGAGGGAGACCAGAAAAACATTGACACCATGCATGCCTTTGTCGATTCCATGGAATTTAGCAAGAGGCGGTTTGTCGATGCCCTAAGAGTGTTTTTGCAGTCTTTTCGCTTGCCTGGCGAGGCCCAAAAAATCGATCGCTTCATGCTCAAATTCGCAGAGCGCTATGTTCTCGGTAACCCAAATGCATTTGCGAATGCCGACACCGCATACGTGCTCGCTTACTCTGTGATTCTGCTCAACACTGACCAGCACAGCAGCAAGATTGCGAAGCGCATGACCAAGGAGGAGTTCATCAAGAACAACAGAGGCATCAACGACAATGCCGACTTGCCTGACGAGTATCTGGTTGGAATCTATGACGAGATTGCCAGTAATGAGATCGTCTTGACGAGTGAGCGGGAAGCTGCGGCTGCGGCCGGAGCCGTCCCGACCCCGGCGACGGGCCTCGCGGCGGGCTTCGGGCAGGCCTTTTCCAACGTCGGGCGTGACCTGCAAAGAGAGGCGTACATGCAGCAGTCGGAAGAGATTTCGGTGCGCTCCGAGCAGCTGTTCAAGAACCTGTTCAAGAGCCAGCGCCGCAACATTGCCAAAGTCGGGTTGCGTTTCATTCCTGCGACATCGTTCAAGCATGTTGGCTCCATGTTCGATGTTACCTGGATGTCTCTCTTCTCAGCATTATCGAGCCAGCTGCAGAAGACCCATAGCCTCGAAGTGAGTAGGCTCTGCTTGGAAGGGATGAAGCTCGCGACAAAGATCGCCTGCACTTTTGAGTTGTCCACGCCTAGAGAGGCATTCATCTCCGCTCTGAAGAACACGACAAGCCTGAACAACCCGCAATTGATGATGGCCAAGAATATTGAAGCAGTCAAGATTATTCTCGATCTTGGTCAAACCGAGGGCAATGTCCTCCGTGGCTCATGGAAGGACATTCTTATGTGCATCAGCCAACTAGACCGACTTCAGCTCATTTCTGGCGGTGTGGACGAGAGCGCGATTCCGGATGTTTCCAAAGCTCGCTTCATACCGCCTCCCAGAACAGAGACGATGGAGTCCAGATCATCGACATCGTCGCGACCGCGTGCTCGCCAGCGCTCGGGGACTGGGCCGCGTGGCTTCTCGAACGAGATTGCGCTGGAAAGTCGTTCCGACGAGGTCGTCCGAAGCGTCGACCGCATCTTTACCAACACCGCTAATCTCTCAGGCGAGGCCATGGTGTACTTCGCAAAAGCGCTCACTGAAGTCAGCTGGGACGAGATCCGGGTATCCGGCTCAAACGATTCGCCTCGCACGTACAGTCTACAGAAGATTGTCGAGATCAGCTACTACAATATGGACCGTGTCAGGTTCGAGTGGAGCAACATCTGGGGCGTCCTCGGAGAGCACTTTAATCAAGTCGGTTGTCACAACAACATGAATATCGTATTTTTCGCTCTTGACTCATTGCGGCAGCTGTCCATGCGATTCATGGAAATCGAGGAACTTGCTGGTTTCAAGTTCCAAAAAGACTTCCTGAAGCCTTTCCAGCATGTTCTCGCCAACTCTGACAATGTTACCGTCAAGGACCTCGTGCTGAGATGTCTGATCCAGATGATCCAAGCCAGAGGCGACAATATCCGCTCAGGGTGGCGCACCATGTTTGGAGTATTTACCGTCGCGGCCCGAGAATCGTCAGAGAGCATTGTGAATCTGGCGTACGAGAACGTGAGCCAGGTGTACAAGGACAAGTTTGGCGTAGTCATAGCCCAAGGTGCTTTCACAGATCTCATTGTGTGCTTGACAGAGTTTGCCAAGAACCTCAAGTTTCAGAAAAAGAGTTTGGCGGCTCTTGAGCTTCTGAAATCCACGATACCAAAGATGCTGAAGACGCCAGAGTGCCCGCTCTCACAGCCGAGCGAAGCTCGCCCAGAGGCGCAGTCTGCGACGAGGTCAAGTACATCGGCGGAAGAGGGATACTGGTTCCCCGTGCTGTTCGCTTTCCACGACGTTTTGATGACCGGCGAGGATTTGGAAGTGCGGTCAAACGCCTTGGAATACTTTTTCGCCACCCTGGTCAAATATGGTGGTGACTTTACCGCTGAGTTTTGGGACATACTCTGGCGACAGCAGCTGTATCCCATCTTCATGGTACTGAGATCTAGGCCTGAGATGGCAAACGTCCTTAACCACGAGGAGCTCTCTGTCTGGCTGTCCACGACCATGATCCAGGCGCTGAGAAACATGATCACCCTGTTCACGCACTACTTCGAATCGCTGGAATACATGCTCGATCGTTTCCTCGAGCTACTGGAGCTCTGCATCTGCCAGGAAAACGACACAATCTCCCGCATCGGAAGCAACTGCCTGCAGCAGCTGATCCTCAAAAACGTGACCAAGTTCTCGGCCGTGCACTGGACAAAGATTGTCGGCGCCTTCTGCGAGCTCTTCGAGCGGACGACCGCGTACCAGCTCTTCACAGCCGCGAACGCGACCCAATCCGCTGCGCTCTCCCTGTCCAGCAGCGGGATGGAGTTTTCCGGAGGCCTCAGCCCCGGCGGCGAGACGCCCGGCGACGACAACTCGCTCAAAATCAGCGGCGGCGAGGAAAACGGCAGCCTGCAGACGTCCGACGGCGAATCCGTACACCGGCCCCTCTCTCCCCGCCCCCCGGAAGACGACGACGCGCGGCGACCGTCCGCGAGCGCCGGCAGCCAGGCGGCGGCGGCGGCGCCGCTGGAGGAGTTCAAGCCGGCGTCGACGCTGCAGCAGCAGCCCGTCGTGGTGACGGCCGCGCGGCGCAAGTTCTTCAACCGCATCATCTCGCGCTGCGTGCTGCAGCTGCTCATGATCGAGACGGTCAACGAGCTCTTCAGCAACGACACCGTGTACGCGCACATCCCCTCGGGCGAGCTCCTGCGGCTCATGGCGCTGCTCAAGCGGTCCTTCCAGTTCGCGCGGCGCTTCAACGACGACAAGGAGCTGCGCATGCGGCTCTGGCGCGAGGGCTTCATGAAGCAGCCGCCCAACCTGCTCAAGCAGGAGAGCGGCGCGGCCGCCACGTACGTGTCCATCCTGTTCCGCATGTTCGCCGACGCCGCGCCCGGGCGCCTCGAGAGCCGGTCCGACATCGAGTCCGCCCTCGTCCCGCTCTGCAGGGACATCGTCACCGGCTACTCGGCGCTCGTGGAGGAGAGCCAGCAGCGCAACCTGGCGGCGTGGCGGCCCGTCGTGGTGGACGTGCTCGAGGGCTACGCCACCTTCCCGGACGACGCCTTCGCGGCGCACCTCGCCGACTTTTACCCGCTCGCCGTTGAGCTGCTCAGGAAGGACCTGACGGCCGACCTGCGTTCCGCGCTGCTCACCGTGCTCCGCCGTGTGGGCGAGGTCTCGCTCGGCATACAGGGCATGTCCAGCGCGGCCAAGGGGAGGCGGCAGAGCAATGTCAGCGCCGCGTCTGACGGGACGATTGGAGATCAGGAGCAGGCTGCGCGCAAAATGCTTTAATTGTAAAGAAAATGTCTTGTCTGTCACATTAGATTCGACACATGAAAATTGTGTATTCATCTTTTAAAACTAGAGGTAATTGAGTTATGCAAAACGCTTCTTTGAGAATTAATATGAACGCTCGGTCAGACTTTCGACAATTAAATAGATGCTATGCTCCGTTTAACAAATCATCCATGTAGTTTCGTATCGACGCCGAGTCCTCCCCGCCGATGAGACCCGGCAAGCCCAACAGCTCGTCCCTGATTGTTGCGTCATCGGCTGCGGCGACCCGTATCAAAGAGCGGAATGCGCTGCTGTCGCGACTGGCAGAAGTACACATGCAAAGGACGAGCTTTTGGAAAAAGTAAACGAGACTACGATGCATGACCGCGTCAGACCTATCAACCATGATGAGTGCTGCCCACTGCAGCAGCCCATGACCGGTGGTTTGAATCAAAGCTGGTGGCATAGAAAGGAGGTCTGGACATTCCATCGTTGAAATGGCGCGCAGATTCATGGCGGCGAGTCGCGGCAGAACACTCAGCAGGCGACCCTGAGCGACGGAGACTTGACACATCGTCCGAGCATGTTGGTTAGTAATGCCGGCGGCGTCGTTCGCAATCGACGCGGTGCTCTTGTAGCAGGAATAAGAAATCATGGCGAGGGAAAGCCTGGTTCCCAGAATGCTATGCCACAAAGAGCCACGTTCGCGGTGAACGACGCCATAGGATCCGCCATTGACCATGCGACTGCCGTCAGCCGTAACCTCGTAGTCCACCCGAAGCAGGTCCATGATGACTAGTGCCGCGCGCTCGCCAACGGGTATGTCCGGAGTCGTGAGCCAGAGCACAAGGAGCGACTCAAATAGAGAGTTGGGTAGCGAGGCGAGAACGTCGACCTGGGCGGGCGTTGCGGCGGCCTTGTGCACGATGCTGAGCCCGACCAGATTGGTACCAGGCACCGAGGAACGCAGTGCAGAGATCAACAGAGACGGCTCCGAGTCAAAAAGTGCGAACGCGCTGGTAAAGGATAGCGGGGACAGTAGTCGGTTGAACATGTTGAGAAGCGGCGCGGGGTTTGGTTGGCTTGTATGGAAAGCTGGATCGCGAAGAATGTCGACGAGGCGGTCTAGCAAGACCGTAACGAATGACGAGATGTTCGCATCTGATAGGGTAGCGTTTTAGTCCGGGGCCGAACAAAATACGCAATACCGGAGAGACGGGGGGGGGGGTTCTTTTTACGTGTGAATTGGCGTACGACATCAGCGAAGAGCTGATCGTCAATTGGGGTGCCGGGGTAGTCGATGAGCTCCGAGATAAAGTCTTGTAGCCGATCGAGTTGCGGTGTTTCAATGATGTCGTCCATCTTGCCTCGTCAAGCGTGCGCTGCGAGAATTGAGGTGAAGATGTTTCAGAGACTGGGCCGAGGTGTCGTTCATAGATGGCAACGTAGGGTCACAGAGGCCGATACGAGCCTGCCGGAGGGCGAGCGATTATGCCAGGGAAAAGCGTGGGCACAATTTTAGAATAGATGGGAGACTGGAGAGAGAGTAGAGAATGCGTGGAGGGGAGGAGCTCATGTCTCTGTTTCGGAAGTGCCGAAAGACACCTCGGAAGCGATCATCCGCACATGGGAGGCGCGTTGCAGTTTGTGAAGCTTGGAAGGGACGACTTCATTTTATGCCTCGACTTTACTCTTATATACTGACATGGTAATTAACTAGAAGTTAGGCCCTGATCTTGAGTGACTCAAAATGCCGAACTAGTGACTCTGGCTGACTCGGAACGCTCGTGTCTATATAATTTGCCGACTTTACTATAATTAGTAGGGATTTGCCACTAATTCTAAGTTATCGTTGCATAATTCTACGATATCCTAGTTGCGAATGTACTACGTTTATAGGGGTATTTAGACGAGCTATAAGAGGCATAGTGTGCGATTTTCTATCTATTTCTTTATATATTAGCTAATAACTTAATCCTCCTATAAAAATAGGGTACTTAGACGTCCTAGTAGGATAATTTAATAATTCTAAGATAATAGCGAGCCTATTTAATAAGTCCTAGTTTAAGGAGGCTATTATAATTAAGGCTACTAAGGCTAATAAGGCTACTAATAATAAGTATAATAAAGAGCGAATTAATTAGTAGCTAATAAGGGATTATTTACCTAAATTACTATCCTAAAATACTAGTATAAGAGGGGCTAATTTACTAGTAAATTTACTACTAAATTCCCTTAAGGACTTTAAATTTAAGGCCCTATTTTAAATGCTAAAAGCTATATTCTAGCGCCTTTATTTATAGCTATAGAATAATAGTATAGTAGCTACTTTATAGTGACTTTTAATAACACTAAAGGTTATAGTCTTTATATAGATTTATACCTATAGAGAGCCTTAAAGAAACACTATATTAAGGTTCTTTATTAGCTAGTTTTATATATTAGTTATTATATACTAGCTACTAAAACCTATAAGGAAGCTATATATAGTCTTTATAACTCTTCTACTATAGGATTACCTTACTACTAATATTAAACTTTATTAGAAATTCTACCTATTTAGTAGTATAATTAGTACTATTAATAGTATATATATATAGGTATATATTCTAGTAAAAGACTAATAGTATTATTATAATTAGTATAGTGTTATCTTATAGAATATACTTATAGTAATGACTCTTAAAGGCCTATTCTCCTATATACTTACTAGTGCTAAGGGATTGTTTTCTAATATAACTTTACTACTAAAGGCGATATAGAATTACTTTAAGATACCTTAAGATAGGCTATATCTCTATAACGCTAGCTTTAGCTTATAATCTAGTATCCTATTACTATATTTAAGGATTAGATATTACCTATAGGACTAGAGGGATATACTAAGGAGGCTATAGAATAGGTAGGAGTTATATAACTTATAGTATTACTAGCTTTAGGTTATTATAGAGTATATATTTAGGCGCTATAAGAGAAAATAGAAGATAATTCGCTCTAGCCTACTAGAATATAGCTTTAATAACTAGGTTAATTTTATATACACTATAATAAGGTTATTTAACTTTATAAGGCTTAAGGGGGTTATTCCTAAGGCCTAGTAGGCTAAGGATAAGGCTATAATATTACTATAAGAAATATAGGCTTTTAACTAGGCTCGCCGCTAGCTTCCTTATCGAATTTAGGGGCGGCGAGCCTAGGAAATAAGAGATATTATCGTAGAGGAGCTTTAGTAGGATTATAAGGCTATAGAGAGGCAAAAGGAGTAAATAGCGATGCCTAGAAGGCAAGGAGGCTAATAAAGAAAAATATAGCTATTACTAGCTTCCTATAAGCAAAAGTAGGGTTATTAACTTATATAATTAACTATTATAGCTAAGAACGCTATTAATAAACTATATTTTTATCTCCTTCTCCTTTAAGGTGTTCTAGATTACTAAATTTATAGGTTTTTTACCTAATAGGTATACTATTTAAATAATCTTATCTATAGCTACCTCTAGATATAGATTTTAGTAATCACTAATAGCTTCCTAGATAGTAATTACGCTAGGAACTTTATAATAATAAATATAAGTTTTTAAGGTTAAACCTTTATTAATTATCGCTAAATTTAAGCCTATAAGAGGTGACTAACTAGGCGAATTATAGGAGCCTTAAGGTAAATACGCCCTACCTCTTCGCCTATATAATACGCTCTAAGACATATGCTCTAAGGAAGAAGCTTATAATAGCGTAGCCCTCGCTAGCTAGGAGCCCTGCTTAAGCATAGGGCATAGGTTATCTAGCGTAGTATTACTATTACTCTTTTTAGTAGCCGCTTTAGCCTCCTTACGATCGATACCCTTAAATAGGGCGAATTCGCTAGCATTAGGCGTATGCTCGCTAGTAGCTTTAGAAACCTAGGAGCCCTTAGAGACCTAGGAGGCCTCTAATTAGCTTATATAAGCTAGCTAAATGTACTAGCCTCTAGCGGCCTTAGCGGCGAATAATTCTCTATATAAATTAAGGGTTATCCTATCGCTATAGGGCATCCTTATTACTATAACCTATACGCCTAATTTTAGATATACTAATATAATTCGCTCTTTATTAACATCGCTAATTAATATTATACTAGCCTTATTATCTAATAATAATCCTAATAGCTACTCTGCCTTAAGGAATATAACCTAGAGCCTCTAAACGTCCTAGTATTTCGCTTATAGGCCTTCTAAATTCTATAGCTAAGTAGGCTAGCGAGCCGTAAGGTTATTATAAATATCCTTAAAAATAGGTATTAAAAGCTACTTCTTATAACCTTAAAGATAGCTATCTCTCTTCGCCTTAAGTAATAGGGATAGCTAGTATAGTGTTTCTAATAGCTTCTATTAAATAACTAATCTAGTTAGGCGGCTTAATTAGGAAGACTAGGTTAATTATATATCTATTAGCATTTTAGTAGGCTTTAAAACGCTTTATATAGTATTTCTTATATAAAAAATTCACTAAGTAATAATATAGGGATAAAGGCGGTAAAAAAAAGTATAGAAATAGGTTATTTTATAGGGTTGTTTAGTACTTTAGTATTTTCTCTACCTATTACGCTAATAAATCGTACTAGAGTCACTAGCCTAGCTATAATCCTGTCACTTAGGATCATAGCCTTAGTAGGCCCTAGGCATAGAATGTCTAAGAAGCCTACTTTTATTAATATGCTTAGAAATGATTTCCTAAAATAATTTAGTTCTAGTAAAAATAATGGACTAAATATATATGTTAATAAGAATTATAATTCTTTTTTAAAGAAATAATACTATTTATCTTTAGTTCTAGCCATTTAAGCTAGTTTTGAAATAATTTAAAAGAAGTTTATTATAGAATCTTAAAAACATTTATTTAAATATCTATATATAATGTTTTTAAAACAAATAATATTAATATTATATCTATTTATATTCTTAAAAAAAAAGGAATATTATTAGTTACTAAAGTCAAGTCTAATAAATGTATTACTAGCCCTTATAGTATATAGTACTACTATTATATTCATAAGTGTCTTGTCCGTTCCGTTGGTTTTGGCCACTCATCACAATTTGGGAGGTTTCACTGGACAAGGAAGAGGGACTCGGGGTCTCTTGTGTGAGATTGATCAGAGAGCAGAATGGTCAATCAGTGCAGGTCATATACCATAGACCACTTCGAAATACTTACGGGACTAACGATAAAGATTCCGTATCTGATGTTGCTCTCTCATGTTCGGAGCCTAGAACTGTGCCCTGCGGCAAGGTGCTTCTGATCTAGCGTGTTCTGCCGGTGACCAGACCGTTGATGCTTGGGACGGGCCCTGGTTAGAATGCTGCTTCCTATAATAGTGTGGCTCATAATAAAGCTTGCGATGGGTCTAGGGAGCGAGCCCAGGGTAGTGACAGGGCTAAGATACATACTTCGTTGTTAGTCGACAGACAACATCACGGACGGGGTCGTGTGAACCAACCATAATGATATTCGTAAAAATAAATTCGAATGCCTGCTCATATTTGCTTCTGAGATACTTTCATTTGCTCAGCTAAAGAACGCGACTAGTCAACGACATTACTCTCCCGAATGGGTTTTTTTTCGTGTTCGCCAAGGAATGCCGATTATAATGGACCAGATCTACGCTTAAAATCGCTATATTAACTCCGGTAAGTTATTCCCGAGGAAACAACGTATTTTTGAATCGCCTCTTATTGCTGTTTTGAAATTCCTTTCTAGGATGGAGCCTCCCAATGGTGGAGGTGCTTGGCCATGGAGCGCGGGTGCCGTAGCCCTCGCTGTGTAAATGTACGTCTCCTCGCGGCGCGTTACCGTGACATGTATCGAAGCTGAGATGTATCTAGGTGCACATTTGACTATATCAACACGCTCGGGCGGGTCGTATAGACCGAGCGTGCTGGCCGGGATGAGTGGTCGGCGGGGAGTAAATCCGGGTCCACGGAGACCTGGCGGCGTCCATGTTCCGCGGTCTGACTGAGGGAGCGGCACGATGGCCGACGCGGTGTCGCACCGACTCTCGAGGCAGAGGAGACGGAAGAGGAGGTGATGCCTACCTATGTTGGAAAGGTGCGACACTGTACGAGTAAGTAGTATAGAGTCGTGTAGGGGACAAATTAGACTGCTTGCTCCCAACCACTCGCATGGGGTTTCTTCAAAGCTACATTAATTCTACTCCTTTGCCTGACTAGAAGTGGATAATCCTTTGAAATCCGTATCATCTTCAATAAAGATTAATCAGGGTCAGTATTCATTTATATCATTGACTAGAGGTATTAAGCACGCACTTTTATACTATACGTAGGACCACCTTGCCCTAGGCAACGTGCAGAGTCGGCAATCGATCTTGTCCCCTATATACCAGTAAGAGTGTACTGTATGTATGCTCTTTCTTGCTAGTAGCGTCCGCTGTATCCATCGTGGCCATGTATATTGATCTTGTCTGAAGATGAATACATCATATACCGATGGACAAGCGAAGGTCGAATACCTGGCTATATAAATGTCACTTCTGTAGCACAACATGCTGCACATCCACCTATACATGGTTCGATAGGATGTAGGATATGGGATAGTAGGTAGAACAGTAGGTACCTATGTAGTAGTTGTCTTAATTCAGCGTGGTCGCCGTGTCACAAAGAGCTCGTGTGGCTTACTAACAGGTGCGACTTGCATAATAAATCCTATGAGAATGCTTGACACGCTTCCCGGTCGCCTACGATAAATTTCTAACATACGCAAGACCATAAATGCTTGAAGTATCCCCCACCCAACTTGTTCGATAAGGAGTCTCAAATCTCTTCTTCATCAGCACTTGAAGTTACGGCTTCTGCGACCGTTGGCAATCACGCCCCTGTCGTGAACGTGGCCAGTAAGGCTCCTCCCGACTCGGCCCTTTCCCTCCCTCCACCTGGCTCTAGCTTTGCTCTCCCCATTATAAAGTATGTGTACTGATCTGCTAATATTGTTGAGGTCAAGACATGCCAGAGAATCCGGTTCTCAATCGCTGCGAGTCAAATGATGTGGCGTACGAATTCACTGCCACGACATTCAAAAAAACCTCGCGCCTGCCGTTCAGTGACCCGTTCCCTGATGGCACTCCTTTCATATGGTCTAGATCATGGTGAGCATGCTCTTCGGAAACTGCAACCCTAGTCTTGCGCTGACAATAGCCGTCTCGTTGACAGGAACCATGAACGCATCACAAACGAGGTCAATGCTCTGAACCTAGTCTCTCAGCAAACGACCATTCCAGTGCCCCGAGTCCTTGCGCATGGAAAATATCTAGATGGCCGACGATATATGGTGACCGAGTTCGTCGAGGGTGTCACTTTAGACACCCTGGAAGAGCAAAGCTGCCCAAAGCCGGACGGGCAGAAGCATTCAGACGACATCCCGTGCCTGGTCTGCTACGGAGGAGCTTTCTCCAGCGCTCTAGACTTTATCAACAACACAGTTCTACCACAGCTAGCCAGGTTGAAATCCTGCGAGAGGGGTATCGACGGCTTTGTGATGCCCCCATCATGGCTTTCCCCTGATGTTGAGCCGCCGTGGAAAGGCAAGAAGAAAAACTGGAGAACTCTTACCCTAGAAGAACCGGCCTATGTTTTTCAGCATGGCGACTTGGCAGCTCATAACATTCTCATAGATCCTCAGACCCTGGAGGTTCAGGCCTTGATCGATTGGGAGCATGCTGGCTACTACCCGCCTGGGATGGAACGATGGCCGGGAACCTTGGACATGACTGCTTATAGACAGCGTGCATTGAAAAAGGCTGAGCCGATCATGAAATTTCTCGCCGAGGAATATCTTGAATGCTATGAAGAGTGCACGTCTGACCATCTGGAAGCTTGCCGTCACACTGCATGATAACGGACGACATCTCGCAAAAAGAAAAATAAAAAAAAAAATAAAAAAAATAACTCTATGATAAAAAAGACACGGGAAAGACATAGATCTGGAGGAAGTTACGCTCCAGGTAGGTAGGGGCGAGTTTTAGACTTCTCGAACGAAGAGTAAGGGAGGTTAAACATGCTATTATGGTCGAACCAGCTCTTATCGACGTGGATAGGATAGCCCGTGCAGGCAATACAAGGACAACCAGGACAAGAAGAAAAAGGACACGTCAAGAAAGAATAGGCCAATTGATGCCATTGCCACCTAGATATCTGCGCCATGTTCGTAAATGGGGCGTAGCCCATGACCGTGGTGGCAAAGACTGGGCGCGGGGCTGTGACGCTCGTATAGTAGGTTATTGATGACCGCGGGACATTTGAAGCTGTGTAACAGAGAAACGATAATGATTGTTTAGTAAGATTCGTACGAGTGCTGCATTTCCGTAGCATCACCTGGACATTCCAACACTAATAATGCGGCCATCCGCTGGTTGGGCATGTGGTCCGTTACCTTGGCCTCATTCCATGACCATGCCTGGCTTCTCCATCCATGAAAGACATCATCTCACAACTAAGTATTAATAAATATTGTGCAAAGGAAGGGGAGGGGCTTTCACGGTGGCGAATTGTAGACCTATAGAGTGCAGAGGGTATGCCAGCATGGATTGACCGTTTCTCGTGTGCGTGGCCCGACGCCATCCTCGCCAAGAGCTACGCCGTCGAGCATTTAATCAGCTACTGATGCAAGAAGATTAGCTCTAGGGGTCAAGGCACTTGTAGGAGCACAGCACACGTTGGCCGCATCTTGTCAAGGCTGACAAGGTGTTTTTGAGCAGGGTGGAGGCGATGGCGGAGACGGGAACATCACATTGAATCTGTGAAAGCCACCATTGAACGAATAAACACAGAAGCCTTATGGTCTTCGATATATACCTTTGATGTTTACCCACGATTCACCACCGAAGCCCCTTTACGAAGATCTATTAGAGGTTCCCGTGTCTGAGGCCGATATACTCCAACAATTGCCGGCTGTCCGGATCATTCAACGACGCGAAACAAGCTCTCAAGAGGAGCATATCATGAAAAATCTTGCAAAGATACCAAAAAATGCCTTGAGAGCAGTCCCTGGCTGTTTGTTCTGGCCCGAAGGATGTCGATAAGACGATGAGGACTTTCTGCGTAAGTAATCAACAAACGGCATCACACCCAGGGCAATTATTGTGTTAGGTAGTATCTATGGACAAAGTCGCTATATATAGTCGGCCGTTCAAGTTCTGTCCGTACCTATAGTGGTGAAGCACCCTTGTCGATTGCTCAGCCGTCATCTCCCCTTGCCGTGGAATTTTAGGTGCTTAGATGTCATGCGGTTGACTTTCAAATTAACTGTGAGCATTTGCTGACAGAAATGCACGTACTGGTATTCGCTGATAACGAAAAAAAAGTGATGTGCTGCACTAATTTACTTCTCATCTATGATCTATATGTCCTACATCGCTCATAATTTCGAACACGCTGGTGTGGCGCTGGTGTGGAAGGCTCTCTACCTTATACAGAGTTCGACGTCGACAGCCACTACACAAGATCTACAACGCTCAACTCGCAAAACCGACTCAGAATCTATTCCACGTGTCGCCATTGAGATGCCAGAGACTAATAAAACCAAACAGCAAAGTCTAGAAACTGTACCCCGGTTAGTACTCCCGGACAAAGGCCAACTTTCGGTATAACACTGACTCTGTGACCAGATTTTCGCTGGCATATACCACATCACATTATGAGAAACCTGAAAGATCGATCGCGGCCGCCGGGAGGCGGGTACCTGAGCAGAGAAGGATACAACTGGCAAGTAGCATGACCCTATGTACTGCCTTCGTGCTCGGGAGTCTAATCTCATCTACGATGAACGCCCGGTAGCCAGTGATTCTATAGCCTTCCGAATGGAATCATCCCAGGTGTCCATCCCATGATCTCCCTGGATCTCTTGAAAAGAGAAGTGGCGGGCATGCTTGTCCCATGCCTTAATCTGATCGGGCCGGGCAATATAGTCCTGGTCGGCAGCAATGGCAGATATGTGGTCAAGTAGCCCTGTATTGTTGTCTTTGTATGCTTGGAAGTAACGATGAGTAAAGGTGGAGGAATGAACGAGCCCTCGGATCACCTCATCGGATTCATGATATGCCGTTGAAGCAAGCAGGTCTGCTGGACGACTCTTACTGATGGTTAGATCCACTGCTTGGGCAATTCGGTGCCTCGACAGAAAGGAGCTCATGAACTCCGGGGCAAAGATCGCAGTTATCAGGAGGCGAGGGACCGGAAAGCCCCTCCGCCGCAGCTCCCATGCTATCTCGTATGCCAGTATGCCGCCTATGGAATGGCCCCAGAGGATGTCGCAACGAGAGACAGTGTGTTGGATGTCATTGGCCACGCCCTTCACGACTTGCGCCAGGTCAGACGGTCTGTCTTCGTGCTCCCTCGCACCGTATCCGGGAAGTTCCACCGCCATAGCGTTGGATATCCCGGCGGGAGGCGACTTGAGATATTCTTCGAAGAAGCTGGCACTCTCTCCCGCAGGTGCCACCATGATCAAGTTCAAGGGCGGCTCGTCCCCACCACCACACATGGAATCCGGCCGCACGACGGAGACCATCCAGGGAGACACGCGCTCAAGTGATGTCGAGACTGCATCGTCTTCCACGCTCAGCG
Source organism: Niveomyces coronatus (assembly GCA_018831755.1). NCBI lineage: Eukaryota > Fungi > Ascomycota > Sordariomycetes > Hypocreales > Cordycipitaceae > Niveomyces > Niveomyces coronatus. The sequence goes on from JAFEME010000368.1 coordinate 20,207, forward strand.
CATGACCCTCTCGATCGATTGTTTCTGGCGCGTACGTCTCGTGTGATAACTCGCTGGCGACCAGCGATGCTTGCAGCGTTTCAGCAATGGCCTGCAGAGAGCTTTGAGACAAGGTGGACAGTGGCACGCTGACGCGAAAATGCGTTGCAAGAGAGTTGCGTAGGCGGGAACTGGTCAAAGAGTCAAGGGCCATGTCCTCGAGATTGAACGTGTTCGGGATATTCGAGACGTCCGTCTTAAGATACTTTGCCAACATAGTTTTGAGCTCAGCTATGATCTGATCAATGTTGCTCAGCACCTTCTTTCCACTGGCGCCGCCGTCGAAGACGCCTTGGTCGGCCCTGTCCCTGATGGAGGCATATGCAGAGTCTCGCTTGGCCAAGGGATTGACCTCCAGAAACGTGGGCCAGTCCATGGCCGTCACCAAGCGCTGTGGCCATCCCCGGACCAATGCCGAGTCGAGAGTATCGGTCACTTCTGCGAGCGGAAGCCTGGAGAACCCCGTAGATGTCAGAAACAGCACCTGCTCCCTGCTATTGGCGCCGGATGCGCTGGAATAAGCGCCCAGGAGCCCAAAGTTGATAGTCGTCGCCTGCAGGCCAATGCTCCTGCGGTAATGCGCGAGGCCGTCGATGAACTGATTGCTTGCGGCGTAAGCAAACAGCCCGACGGAACCCAAAGCGTTGCTGGCGGAAGAAGTCATGACGAAAAAGTCGACGGGAGCGTCCAAGGTACAGAGATGGAGATTCCAGGCCCCGGTGGCCTTTGTCTCAAAGACTCGCTTGAAATTGTCCATGCTCGTGGCCTGGACAGTCTCGTCCTTGTAGAGCACCGCCGTGTGGATGATTCCGGCGATGGGCGGCTGCTCTGAGGATGAAAACAGGTCTTGAACTGACGAGCGGTCGGTGACGTCCACTCTAGGCAGACGTACCTCTACCCCCTGATCGATCAGCTCTTGTATCATGGCCTTGTGAGTCGGTGTTTTGATGCCGGTGCGGCTCGCGAGAACGACATGTCTCGCACCGCACCTCGCCAAGTGCAACGCCAGATGCAGACCGAGACCGCTGGTGCCGCCCGTAATCAGGTAGCTCCTGTCGGCGCGGAGACTTGGCTGAGTCGGCATCGCGGCCGGCACGGTGCCTGATTCGGGCATGCTGAGCACGGCCTTGCCTCGGATTCCTCGGCTGCCGAGGGCATGCAGGGCCGCACCGGCCTCGGTCACTGGATACACCGTCACTTGGGGCTTTGGTAAGCTGCCCTGCTGGAACATGTCGTTCAAGGTGTCCAGGATATGCTGGACAAGAGCCGGGTGCTCATTGAGGAGCCGGTCAAAGTCCACCACATTATAGGAGCAGTTGGCGCCGAGTTGCTGTATGCCAATCTTCGCATTCTCCCGAATGGGCTCCTTGCCTATCTCAAAATACCTGCCGCCGACGGCCAGGCAGCGCAGAGACTGTCGCATCATCTCCCCCGGCAAACTTCCCAGTACCAGGTCGACGCCGTGGCCGTCGGTCGCGGCCATCACTTGACTGAGGAGAGTGTCCGGCTGGGACGAGTCAAACACGTAGCGGGCTCCGAAGTCGCGAGCGGCACCACGCCGCTGCTCGTTGCTCGCCACGGAAAGAACAACAGCCCCGTAGTGCCGCGCGAGTTGTATGGCAGCCATGCCGACGCCGCCGGCGCCGGAGTGGATTAGCACCCGATCCCCTGCCTTCATCCGGCCGAGATAAACGAGGGCATAGAAAGAGGTACCGTAGTTGATCGGGACTCCAGCTGCTTCTTGCGGGCTGAGAGCTCTGCTCGCCATGCTGAGCTGTGCCCGATCCGTGACGAGAACACCGGCGATGCTTTGCCTGGCCATGCCCTGGACAAAGTCTCCGGGCTTCAGATCATGGACACCTTCTCCGACTTCTAGAACCTCGCCGGCAAATTCCAATCCAATTCTCCCGCGGGAATAGCTTCCCAACAGATCCTCCCTTGAGAGCATGTTGGCAGAAATCAAGGCATCTTTAAAAATCAACCCAGCGGCGTGCGGCGCGACCTTGACGTCGTTTCTTCCAACACTCGTGTTGGGTTTGAGCCTAAAAATGACGCCTTCTACGGCGGAATCTGTGTGCTCGAGATGATACAGCCCCCCACGGGCAGCAACCGATACAGTAGATTGACCCTGTTCTTGGTCTTGGTCCAGGAACTTAAGACGACGTAGAAACCGACCCTGAGCACGGATCGCGACGACAAGATCATCGCAATCGAGTCTGCGACAAGCAAGCTCATGGCTCAAAGATGCGGGATCGAAGCCAGTGGTATCCCGGGGCAAGTCCACAACACGAATATCAATCCATGGGCATTCGAAACGCAAGTATCTGACAGCGCCTTCTACGGTATGATTGACGACGTCGCAATCGTCATGCCGAGACACGGGGCAAGCTTGCTCGGTCAGAACGACAAAATGCGGAGCGCGGTGGGACTTCGACACAAGTTGCGAGAGCCTCTGCAGCACCTGAGCGTGTTTGTACACCTGTATGGCTGGATTGTCGCCGGCTTCACTGTCTTGATTCCCCATAGCGGCGTACACAATCAAGCTCTGATCGTCGAGGCTGTGACTTGAAGCATTTGCCTCCAGACATGAGATCAAATCGCCGCCTTCTTTGCAATCGAGATTTACAGTTTGAAATGTGTCTTTGATAGTTTGGAGAAGACCAGGTGGAACATACCCAAAGACGGACACTTGATTGTAGACCGTCTTCATTACTGGGTGAGGGCCGGACAGAGCCGCTGCCTCGTAGCATACTTCCATCTTCGAGACTGGCGCTTTATGCACTCTTTCAACCATGACGGCTCGGAAATCTTCGACGACTCCGATAAGGGAACCGGATACATTGTACATATCGATCGTAGCGACCAACTCGCGCTCTCCATTTTCGAACTTCCGGACGTGGACCAATATCTCAGATGCCGGCTCATGGTTTTTGAGAAAGAGAGTACGGGCGCTTGAAGGCACACAAACGCCTGATGCAGATGTCAAGGCGATGTGAAGCGCCATTACGCTCTGGAATGCGCCGTCCAAGAGGATCGGATGCATACGATAGAGGCTTGCTTCCCCCGCGCGGTCGGGTGGCAGACGGATTGTGAAGAGTCCCTCTTTGTGTATGTGAAAGCCCTTGTGAAGGGTCCGGAAGTTTTGACCGTAATGGAACGGACTCTGCTTCAAGTCAGTGTAAAAGTCGTCGCAGAGGATCTCTTGGCCGGCCTCAAAGTCCGACGCAACCTCGCCAGCGGAGCGAGCTCTCTGTAGATCGGGAGCGCCTCTGCAAATCCTTCCCGTGCTGCATTCCTCCCACTGCGAGTCGTTCGTTTGGCGAGATTTGCGTGAAACGATGCTGTATTCGCCAAGCGCTGGCGACAATTGGCAGCGAATGTCATCGGCCCCGTCCGAGGAAGGCAGCAAGAACTTCTTGAGTCTCACGTCCTTGAGCGTCACATCCTCGGAGTCAGACACCGAGAAAGCTACAAGGTACGCGACTTCTGCTTGAGCCGCGGCCGGTGTCACCGGGTTGCCCTCAAACTGGTGCTCCGACAACCAAGGATAGACGTCGAGGTCAATGCGTAGCTTCTTGACGTAGAGCTCTGAGGTATTTTGTATGTTACCGCCGTCAAACGGATGCCTCATGCGATCTCTGCGCTTCTCCGCCTGCCATGCAGCTTCAAACGGTATGGCGGTCTTTTGGAAAGGGTACGGTGGCAGGTCAGTCAGGTAGTCTCGCGCTGCTCCGTTAAACTTTTCGATGTCAAGACCGCTGACACGGAGGCAGTGAGCGACACCCATCAATCTGGCCAAGGCTCCCACTTCATCATTTCTAGACGAGGCTGGGATCGATTGCACGTGGCGGGGATGGGTCTTGGCCACTGCCGAGACGTCCTGTAGCACGACTGGGTGAGGCCCGATCTCAATGTAGAGACCAGCCTTTTCTGCACCCATCATGTTGCGAATGGTTTGGACGAAACGTACAGGCTGGCGCATATTCTGGTACCAGTACTCTGCATTCAAGTGAGTTCCCGGCTCTTCGTGACCTGTCACGGTCGACCAAAGGCGGCAGCGAGAGGCAAGACAGCCGCTTATTGTGAGCGTCGTCGTAGAGTCCTCTTTCAGCTCATCCACCATGTGAGAATGATATGGCACGTTTGATCGAACACGACGGCTCCAGATATCGTGTTTGTTCATCAACGCCTCCATGATGGCGATTGCCTCACTTTCTCCGCTAATGACCGTGGTCTGTGGTCCATTATATGCGGCAATGTCGATCTGACCGTTGAGCATCGCTTTTCGAACTATGCCAGCAACGGTAGAGGACGACGCGGCAATGGCGAGCAATCCGCCCCTGTCGCAAAGACGCAGCAGCATCTTGGAGCGTAGTAATATGATGTGAACGGCTTCCTCTCGCGAGATGGCCCCGGAAATGTGAGCCGCAGCTATTTCGCCGGTAGAGTGTCCAACGACTGCAACTGGATTGATCCCGTACGACTGCAGAGTCCGCGCCAGGGCAATCTGTATCGATAATAAAGCTGGCTGGACGACATCAGCCTGATCAAGCCGAGATGAGTCTTTAGGGCGCTCGAGTTCATCGATTATAGAGTAAGAAGCCATCCTCTTGAAGACCGTATCCAGCTCTAGCAATTCTGCCCGAAAGGCCGGCTCCTGGCGCATGAGAGAGAGTCCCATACCTACCCAGTGGCCTCCTTGACCCGAGAACACGAACGCCACGGTAGTGTTTTGGGAAGCTTTATGGATAGTGACGATGTCCTGCGACATGTCCCCCTTCTCCAGCAGCCCCAGCTGAGCGGCACCAGCCGACGTGGCACCGATGGGAATCACAGCATTGAAGCCATGCAGACTGCGTCGGTGGAGAAGTGTGTTGGCAACTCTGGTGGCTAAATAGGGCCGCTGGTTCAGGTATGCGAGGAGACCGCGCGCGACTTCTGAAACGGATCTGTGGCTTTGCGCGCTGATAATCAGAACCTTGGCTTCAGTGAAATCCGCGGTATTCTTGATCAAGCCCAAAGTACCACCAGCTGGATTTTGTGCAGCATCTACACTTTCAAGTATGACATGGCCGTTCGAGCCCCCGGCACCAAACGAACTCACTCCCAGAATGAGACCTCGGTGTGCCTCCGCCCTTGCTCGGGATCTCTTTTGTAGTTTTTGATTCTCCATTGGAAGAGCCAGACCCAAATCTCTGAAGTTGATGTCCGGGTTGGGATTACTGAGATGAATCTGTCGCGGAACGACTCCGTGATAGGCAATGAGAGCTGCACGGATCACGCCGAGGACGCCTGCAACGCCTTCCAAATGCCCGAAATTGGCCTTGCCTGAGCCAAAGAGCATTGGTGACAGGCCTTGATTGTCCGAGCAACGCTGTAAGAAGCGTCCCAGAGCGCTGGCCTCAATCGGATCCCCTACCTTGGTCCCCGTACCATGCGCCTCGACAAAATCAAGATCCGACGCTTTCAAGCCTTGCTCCTCATACAGCGCCTCGAGCAAGTCCACCTGGGCGTCCGCGCTCGGCATACTCAAGCCTCCCGACGTGAACCCGTCCGAGTTGCAGCGCGTGCCCCTCACGACAGCGTATACTCGATCGCCTGACGCGCGCGCGGAGCTGAGCGGTTTCATGTAGATGGCGGCGAGACCCTCGCCCCTGACGTATCCGTCCCCGGCTTCATCGAACGGCTTACAGGACCCGGTCGGAGAAAGAAAGCCACCCTGCGACAGCATAATGGATGTTTCGGGCCGGATGATCACGCTCGATCCGCCCGCGATAGCGGAGGTGCTCTCGCCCGACCAAATACTCTGACAGGCCAAGTGCACTGCAATGAGCCCACTCGAGCAGGCGGTATTGACGGTGATGCTCGGGCCTCTGAGATCGAGTCGATGCGATACGCGGTTCGCTAGGGACGTCATGTCCGTTCCCATGACGGAGAACTGATCGAGCCTGTCTCTGCAGACCGAGGAACGCTGCTCGGACATCTGATCAGTGGCGAAGGTGCCAAAGAACACCCCGGTGGCCGTCCCTCCAGCTTGCTCGGACGGCACTCCCGCGTCTTCGAGGGCATGAGCGCTAACTTCGAGGGCTATTCTCTGGGCCGGGTCCATTAGCTCGGCTTCTTGGTTGGAAATGGCGAAGAATTGCGCATCGAAGCTATCGATATCGTCGAGAAAAGCGCCCTTGCCCGAGGCCATCATGCCACGCGCCAGAGGCCTGGTTGAGGAGTATGTGTCCTTGTCCCATCGATCGCTGGGGACATCGGTAACCAAGTCCGCACCCGCCAGAAGTGCTTCCCACAGTGTTCGGGGATCGTCAAGCCGACCGGGAAGTCTGCAGCCGATTCCGGTAATCGCAATTGGCTCTGCATTGCGAGGCATATTGGCAAAAACTACTCTACTCTGATGTGCTAATGCCCTTGGAAAGGAAGACTAAGACCGGGGATTGCGCAATCAAATAACTTGACCTGAGTCTTTGTCTTTATACAGCGTACACAATCATAAAGTCAGAGCTATGTAGGCTCCTACTACGACAACTATGAAAACTGCGATAACTATCACAATTATAATAACTGTGATAGCTATAATAGCTATGGTACATGAGATAAATGATCATTACGACTATAAGTACAAGAAATCTTCGATAGAGGTAGAAGTTGTGGGAGGAGGAGGTTAAGCAATGGGCTCAAGTTGGAGAGGGTACAACTTTGATTCCGCCAGCTTTCGACCTCATTCATGTCTTTTCAACATAATAACTCATGCCAATGCAAAAAAAAAAAAAATCTTCATGAATTGTTACACATTATATGACAATAAGGATATGGAGGGCGTTGATATACTCCTTGTTGACCTTTCCTTGGTATCTGTTCTTTCGGAATAACTCGCAGGCTACGACGAGCTATTGTTTCACATGAAACAAATGAGATCATTGGCTTCATGTTATGACTTGCGCATAACTCCAACATCTCTTAAGTGGACAGCCTAAAATACTGAGGGTCATGTTGTTAAGCAAATAAGAGGGTATAAGCCAGCTACTGACGAGTAGACGGCCACGACTCTTATTTAACACTTGTACTGCCGCGACTTTAGCCAATAGCACATCGTTGCTTATACCTGGTCAAGTTTCACGACCCCCTCTATTGTAGACTACCGACAAAGTAACATAAGAACGAGCTGTACGAGCGTTGAGTGATGCCTATGCCGCTACGCTAAACTGTCTTCGCGATGTACCTAACACGATGATTAACTCCTGCCTAGCAAGTGCTGCATCCCAAATGTGACAAGCTCTTGTCTGTCTACCTGGGAACAATGTTAGGGTACCACCCAGGTTGACCTTCGTCAGCGCTTCTGTTTGCTTCTTCCTGCCTGCCTCTGCTAGAGGCACTAAGTGATGAGCTACATAGGTTATTCCTTCCGCTTAGTAGTCTTTTGAGGTAGTATATACGGGCTGAAAGGGCTACCTTGAAGAAGAATGAGGAGCTGGTCGTGCCTATAAAGACGGATTCTAGCCTTATAATAGCGGTGGACCTTATTAATTTGGCTTTTAACCTAATTCTAGTTGAATTTTAGCTATATTTATATATATAATCTTTCGATGTTAAGCAAAAACGAGTTACGAGCGAGTTCCTATTAATTAATTCTTTCTCTATATATATTTCCTGATATCTAACCACTTCCTAAAGGGAAGGGAAGCGAGTACTTCCTCTTTAATAGTAGCATTAAAATAAAAGATAAGATTCTAAGGCAATATCTACCTATATAGCTTTAATTAAAATAATAAAAGTTTATATTATAAATTTTAATTGATTTATAACTTATAAAAGGTAAAGAAGATAATATTTAAGCTAAAATTAGTTTATTAATAAAATTTAGTCTTAATATCTACTTTATTTTTTATATTTAAAAACTACTTTTAAAAATACTTTTATAAATATAGAGGATTCTCTAATATAACTAAAGATAGTATTAAAAAAATCTTATCTTAATCCTATATATTATATATAAAATCTATTTTAAAAAATAAATATTAGTAATATATTAAATAGAAAGCTTAATAAGAATAGTTATTTAACTATTTTTTTTATATAATACCTCTATATAAATAGGTCCTAGGTTATATATCTAGTTTTATTAAAAGTTATATTTATAATAGTAGCTTATTCTAAGTTATAGAAGGGTCTATTTCTTAGGAAGTAAGTTAGGTAAATATAAGTAGGCTTAATACTTAAAGAGTTAGTTTATTATAGCATATAGTAAGTACTATTAGGAAGTTATTCCTAATAGTAAAACTATTACTTAGATTAATTAGTAGAGATCTAGACTACCTAGCTATTAGAATCTCTATCCTTTATATACTTATCTATCTCTCTACTATAATTTAGGATTACCTTACTTACTAGTAATTATAGTAAGCACTACTTACTATGCTTATATATAATCCCTATAAGCGTATTATATAACCCTTAGGGTTATATTACTACTTATTATTTACTTAGCCGCTTCCTTAGGCCGCTTAGTAATACTGCCTTTTTATTATTTATAATATAATACTCCTCCTCTATTAGTCTTATCCTTAAGACCTTATTATTCTTTATAGGTTCTACTTTTAATTTCTCTTTCTTATATTATTCTTTCTAATAGTATATCTAGGCGTATATAGAAACTATATAGTTATACTTCTTCTAGTTATAATATAACTTTAGAGCGTCTTTATCTTACTTAGTATATTAAACTTTATAGTACTAATTCTCTTAATAAGATTATACCTTATACGCTATATTACTATAAATATATTTACTATACTATAGTTAGTAAATCTACTAGTCGTTATTATAAGTACACCCTTAAGGGCCGCCTTTATAATAGTATATTTATTAGTTCTTCTTTAGAGCGCGCCTCTACTACTCTAGATAAGGTCGAAACCTAGGAGCGTTAGGCTAAGAGTACTTTAGCTAAGGCTTAGGAAAAGGCTCTTTAGGCCTATTATAATACTATAGAAGCTTTAAGTTATCTTACTTATCTTTATAAATAAAAAGAGCTCTTTTATTCTAAGGAGAAGGAGCTTTTTAAATATAGTATAGTAGAGTTAGATTAGGAGGATAGTCTAAAGGATTATTCTACCTCTAATTTACTTATCCTTAAATCTAAAGTAGTAGTGAATATTTAGGAGGCTAGGGCCTTTAGCGTAGTAGACTAGGAATAGATTTTATCTAGTAGAATTACTTAATTATTATTAGGTAGTTTTTAAGGTTTCTAATTAGTTCTTATATATTTTCTAAGTTTAGGTACTCTTTTTATTTAATAAGATAATAATGATTTTTAATGTTTCCTTATGCCTTAAGGATCCTTTCTACTTTATACTTATTTATATTTCCTACTATAATTTTTATAGTAATTATAGCACTATTTAGTGCTACCTCTAGTAATAAAATATAGAATATAGGATATATTTTTATCTCTTCTAGTAGTAATAGTTTATAGTTAGTATTTAATAGTTTTTATTTAATAATAAATAGTCTTATTTTCTTTTAGTTAAATTTATTACTAGATCGTTTTATCTTAATGTTTTTATAGATAAGGTATACTTTATGCCCCTCCTCTAGGATTAGTGCTAATAATCTCTTTTTATCTATATAATACTTTATTTAGTTCTATAGGAAAATCTATTCTTTTTATAAATGTTTTTATATGTTTATAATAGTTACTATATACGCTATAGCTACTAGTATATATACGCTTTATACTATATATATTTTAATTATAGGGTTAAATCTATAGTTTACCCTAAATAGTAATATTTTTATATTTTTATTTTCTAAGCTATTATAAGCCTATTATGCTAAAGGTAGCTATTCTACCTAATTATTCTACTAATAGTTAATATAGCTTTATAGGTATTATTTAAGTATCTAGTTTAAGATTTCTATTTATCTATCTATTTATAG